>JBCJKH010046509.1:35996-52484 GCA_039877255.1 Loriculus beryllinus | reverse complement strand
ATGGGCAGGAATCTGCCCCTGGAGCACCATCAGGCCAGCCAGTGCTGCAGGGTTTCGTGTGGGCAGAGTGATGTTTGAGTGTGCCATGGAGCTGGGCTGTGCTCCAGGTTGGGTCTGGAACAGGTCAGTGGGTGCCACGGGGCCCTTTGTATCTGCTGGGTAGCTTGAAGGTTTCAGAAGTGAGGGATGTCAGTACATCACATCACCAGCACTGAATAAATATGCAACTTTCAGTTTTAAAGAAAAATGTTCTACATATGTTGACAAACTTTGCTTGGATTTGCATGGAAACCCTTCTGAGGCTCAAGCTGACATCTGAACCTTTAACTGAGCAACTTGTTCTGGAAGAGAGATTCCCTTGCAGGACTTTGTCACTCAGTTTTGCCATGTTTTGGACCTCCCAGCTATCCATTACACTAACCAAATTGCATCTGAAAGCCGTGTGCCCTGGTAGATGTACATGCTCATGACTACATGGTGGTGGCATTGGGGGGGGGGGGTGCTGCCGTTCCCATGCATGGGGCCAGGGTCTGAGAGATCCTGAGCATCCACCTGCAGTGCTCACTTGTGTGGCGTGGTTAGGAGCAGAACCTTGGTCTATAGATACTGTCACAGCCTGAATTCCATCACGTGAGGGTGAAATGGTTCTGGATTGGAATAGAGGAATATTGTTTTCCTTTGGCTGAGCGCTTTTTCTGTGCTGCTGCTGTGCATGTGCATGCTTTGGGGAACTGAGCTCTTACTGACTGCTGGTTTTCTGTTTCTAAAGCTGATCAGTGGTGGTTCTATTGTAAGTGCTGAGGCAGTATGGGATCACGTCACCATGGCCAACCGGGAGTTGGCGTTTAAAGCAGGAGACGTTATCAAGGTCCTGGATGCTTCCAACAAGGACTGGTGGTGGGGTCAGATCAATGATGAAGAAGGATGGTTTCCTGCCAGCTTCGTGAGGGTGAGTGACTTTCTTCTTTTTACCATTACAATGAATCACTGCCGAGGCTGCTCAGAACTGTCAGTGATTTGAATTGGTTCCTGTGCTTGTTATCACTGATGCTTGTTCCCAGTGTGTCTGTTTCCTGTGCAAAAATGGGGAGCAAAGAAGGTTTCAAAAGAAATGGGTGTGGGGTAGAGAGGGATGGAAAATAGGTATTGGCACAGCTTTTCATGCTGGTGGGATATGGAGTGGCTTTTGCTTTCTGTTGTAGCCTCTCTCCTTAAGCAGTTGTTTGGGAAAAGAGTTTAATGTTGTGTGGATTATGAGTTGATAATTTGGTGGGGCCTACAAGTTCACATCAGCTCTCAGTGACCTGCATTTGGAAGAGCTTTAGCACAGGGAGATGTGAGCCCCCCCCCCTTGCCAAAAGCAGTGCTGCTTTCTGACTCTTCAGCACTTTGGGATGTAAAATGACTTCACCGATTAGTCCATGACAAGCTCTGGTTATTTCTGAAGGAGACAAGACACCATTTGGCTGGTCTGTGTTTTCCTGCTGGAGCAGGTTTTGCTGTGCCCAGCCACCTCCAGTGGTGGTCACAAATCAGAAGGGTTTGAGCACTTGACTTCCTTTGCTCAGTATGTGTTAAAAAAGCCAAGGGACAGGAAGATGTCCTTTTTGCTGTCATAAGCTGCTGCCACATGATTTGGGCACTCTTGAGCCTTCCCCAGGCTTTGACCACGTGCATTTCCTTCTCCTTTCCCTTCTGCGCAGGGTTTGATAGGTGGGATCAGAGGTTTAATTCCTTCTGTGCTATGGAATAAGAAAATGACAATTTCTTTTGCCTTGTGAAACTGTGAAAGATGACTTTCCTCTGAGCCTTCCAGGCAGTTTGACAGGCTTCATAGTGTGAAGAAGACTATTCTCTGTGAAACACACACTGAAGACCATGCTGCATCCCAAGGAGATGCTGTGTTTGCTTTGAGTCTCTGCCTGTCACCCGCCCTGTGTTGGGCAGCCCTGCATCAACAGCATCCCCATTTGATTACATCACTTCATCGGGGAAACAGCCAT
The DNA here is from genome assembly GCA_039877255.1 of Loriculus beryllinus. Classification (NCBI taxonomy): domain Eukaryota; kingdom Metazoa; phylum Chordata; class Aves; order Psittaciformes; family Psittacidae; genus Loriculus; species Loriculus beryllinus. The sequence goes on along the minus strand of JBCJKH010046509.1, from coordinate 50,481 downwards.
ATGGATTAGGAAAATGAGGTTAAAATGCATCCACCATGGTACCATGATGCAGCTCCTGTGTCTGTCCTAGGTCTGACCAGAGCTAAGAGTGATTGATCAGTGATTGGAACTGGAGCCTGAGTTGCCTGTGTGAAAAAGCTATGTAGTTATTCTGGCCCAGAATAACAAAGTGTGTTTAGTGTTTAGTTGAATAGGACACTGTGAGTCTGACCCTGCAGCCAGTAGAGGCAACAAGTTTGGAAATGGACTTGTATCAGGTATGATGCAGATGATAATCTCATTGCAGGAAATGCTCTCCCCAGTGTCTCTAGCACATCTCTGTGCTGCTGGCTGCAAAGGCTGAACTGGAAAAGCCTGTGTCTTTATTTTTGCTTGATTTAAAGGCTGAAATATTCTGGGCCAGTTTAACTTTCCAGTGCATTGACCAGTGCTGTTCTGTTTGTGATTCTGGGGAGAAGATGTAATATCCTTATTGTGTGATGTTGTAAACATACTGTTCATGGTAGGTGATAACAGCCTTGTTTCACACTGTCCTGTTTGCTAAATCCCATACCAAACACCTAAACAGACAAGCCTGTTTGCTGTGAGGCCCCAAACTGTGCACCATTCGGTTTGGCTGAACTTCCCGTCTCTCCCTACACTTTTCAAAGGCTGGGAGAAGGATTATAGAAACTGGGAAAAACAAAGGAGAGGAATGAATGAATTTCAGATGGTTGTACACAAACATCTGAACAACATCCTGGAACAAACCTTGCTGCTTAGGATCATCAAGTTTCTTGCCCATTTTGTCTAATGCCACAATCCTGCGGCTTGACTTTATTCCAACAAAATCCGTCCTTCCATCAGCTCTGCAAGAGGCCAGCTTGGTTATTCCGTCTTCCCCTGCCCTGGCACCAACTGATGCACTCCCAAAGGGGCAACCACATGGTTTTAATGCTATGAATGATAGTTAATACCTAACACTAAGTCCCAGGCATTCCAGCTATCATGCAAGCAGAGTTCTGGCACAGTTTGTCCACTGCTCTGCAAGGAAGGCTGAAGGGGACAATTTGCCACTCAGGTTTACACAGCAGAGCTGCTTTTCCCCCGCAGCACTTGTGTGCTGCAGCCCACTCGCTGGTTGTCCTGTGCTGAGAAAACAACTGCCATTTGGGCTGTCATGTTCTCCTCCCCTCGCTGGCTGAGGTCGCTTGCTTGCCTCTTCACTTCTATTCTTGCATATCCCCCCCTCACAGTCTCTGTCTTTCTTAGTAAGTTATTTGAACCAGATGCCTGCAGAGCCTTTAGGGAAGGTGCCTTTGACCCTTCTTTTACTTGCAGGACCATTGCTGCAGGTTTATGCTCCTTCAGGGTCCAGTCAAAGACCTTTTAACCTAAACCCTTTCCCTTTATTCTTCTCTGCAGTTTTCTCCCTTCTAGTACTTCTGCAGCTGATCACTCCTTCATAATGAGGAGGCTGGTTTGTTCTGCTGTACTTTGAGCCCTGCCTTTTTAAGATGATGCCAGAAAACTGCCTGATTTAGCCTGGGTGGTTCTAGTTTTACTTGCAAAAGAATTGCTTTCCTTTATATCTGTATTTCTCTTATGCAAGTACAGGAGGGAAAGGGAACAACATGTTACGTAGCGGAGGATGAAAAGCAGTTCAAGTGAGAGATGACAGGACAGACCAGGCTGGTACAGAATCAAACAGGATTCATTTCAGGCTGTTTTAGACTCCAGGCCTCAGGTAGGTCCTAGCAGGGACCTAACAGAGCAGGTCTCTGCTAACAGCAGCAGGTCACTGCAAAGTCAGATTCCTCTAAAAGTCATTTGGATCACTTCTGAGGACAAACCTGGGCTGGAAACCTACTTTGCACTGAGACGTCTGACGCTTCTTGCTCTCCAGCCAGATCATATGAAAATGTTTGGCAAAGCATTTGGCACTCACAAAATCTCATAGCAGGAAAAATTCACATTTTCAAGTGCAGAGGAAAACAGGAACCTGCTGATTCCCTTGGCCTCCTTTACAGACATAGTTGGGAAGGCTGCAAACAAAAGCCGTACTTGAGTTGCCTGCACTTACAGGAGCTGTTGTCTTTATACGTGACTCCTCTTAGGAGCTTGAGACTTGGCTAGAATAACGGAGAGAGGTGAAAGCCATGGAGTTTGGGAGCACAAGAACTTTCACTGGCTGATAAAGTGATGCTTCTGGGGAAGAGGAAAGGCACAACATAGGAGAAGTAGAATTAGGAGCTAGTAAGCAATGGGGAATGGGTTTCTGCTGGAAGTTGCTGCGCTCAGTGAGAAAGTTACGAAAAGCCTTAAGTCATTAGAGAGGTGGATGAGAAACTCAGAACTAGGTTTAAGGCTGAATGATGAGCTGGGTTTAGGACAGATGAAGGTGTCTGTGTTGTATTTTAGTCCATGTTATCAAGCGAGCATGCTGGGCAGCTACAGGGTGCACCCATCAGTCTTGTGCTGCACAGTGTCTTTGAATGTCCTGTCAACTTCTAGGGGTCTGAGAGGGTGGGAGGTACAATTGGGGAAAAACCAGCAAGAATTTCAAAGAGGATTTCATATTCCTATAGTGGTGATGCTGCTTGTTGCTCTTCTCTCCTTTGTGGATGGTACAGCCTTGGGCTGTCTTTACATGATATGGTACAAATTCATTGTTGCATACCAGCGCTTTCCACATCCACTCAAAAAATACACTTAGTGTTTGTAAGGAGGAATTTAGAGCCCACAATAATAGCCCAGTGCTGCAAATGCATCAATTGTTGTACCTTAAGGTCTCCTTTAGAAAATACAGTAAGTCTTAAAACAAAGTTTTGATTGCAGAGCCCAGCATCACATCTCCAAAATAGTGAGGCCCAAGTGAGATTCGAGCACTCCAAACACAGGAAATCAAATGGCATCGTGTTTGGGCTCTGGCATGTTTCCACTGAGAAAGAAAGAAAACCATGAAAGCTTATGGATGTTTAGTGCTGTGGAATCTTTCCCCAAAGACGTGGCAGAGTGCACCCACCCTGGGCAGAGCAGGGGATTGATTTTGTTATAAAGCTCTCCTTAATCTCTTTGGATACCATGAGGCAGACAGAGTTTCCAGAATATATTTCGTCTCACCTCAACTCCTGCCTTATATTTACTGAGGTAAGCTAACGGGCAGATCTGGAGTTGAGAAGGTTTTACTGCAACTTCATGTAGTGCCCTTTGACTTTGTTGCCATGAGAAATGAAGGGTAATGGTCCTCTAAAAGCCTGAGCAAAGATGGTGTATAAATTCTATGCAGTCCCTACCTCTTACATAGGAGGAATTGCAGGGGTGGATCAGTGCAGCAATGCTCCTTGTTCTCTCTCATCGTTGCCAAGCTTTCCCCAAGTGTTGTAATTTTAGATTGATTTTCCTACTGAAAAAGCTGCCTTTGACCCACTTTATTTTCTGATGCTGAAGGAGAAGTGCTAGATGGATTGGTGTAAGCTTTTAAGGCGCTGTTTAGAAGCAGACTCTAACCCTAGAGTCTTGTCTTAGTGCCCAGCAGCTCATGCATTTTATTGGGTAGGTGGGATTAGCTTTTGTTTGAAGGAGTTGACTGCTCGGTATTGCAGGGGTAGCTCTGAGAACCAGCCCCATCTTGCTGCCCATCAGCAAGGCAAAAAAAAGGCCTTTCTTTTTGCCTTTAAAATCTCGCTGCATGCATAGGGATCTTGATACAACAGCACATCGCTCACCTGCTTGTCCATCACTGCAGTCACTGCATCTGCTGATGGCAGTGGCATCAAGGTGAGGTTTTCCGGAGAAGAGAGGATGGGCTGAAGTGGCTGTTACCTGTGGGACAAGCAGGACAGTGTGTGCTGCAGTGTCTGCTGCAGTCGCTGCCTTCCAAAGGAGATTTTATTCTCCCGTGGCAAATCCGGCACAAAAATAGCTGCTGGTAGAGGTATCGCCCGCAGCAGAGCAGCAATCCAGGATGCGCTGCAGACAAACGGGGGCTTGTGTTGGGGTTTTAAAGTCAAGCAGCATTTTAGCATCCCAATGGGCTAATTGCAGATATCATTATCATGACAGTTGATGTCACTCAGCTCAGCAAGCACCAGATCCCCAAAGGTTCAAGTGCTGGCACTGGGGCCCTTCCCCATACGGGCTGTCTGCAGGTACAGAACTGGTGTTTTGGGGCTGTTCTTTAAAGCAGGCAAACCTGGCACAAATCTTCACAGCCCCATCCCTGTGCTCTGCCAAACTGGTCATGAAGGAAGATCCAGCCTCTGCTGAGGTTCTGCAGGAGCTGCTGAGCTTCCGCTCTTCCCTGTTTTGCGTCATACATAGCATCACACAGTGAGAGCTTTTGGGTTTTAGGAAATAGGGCCCTAGCTCAGGTGTTTTGGTGGTCATAGTGTAGAACATCTAGTTTATTGCAAGCTACATGGTGGAACTCCAGCCCATGGGAGTCTGTACATTTAAAGTGGGGGAAACAGGGAGCAAACACAGGTCAAGTTCTTTGGAGCTGTGTTCACTTTTCACAGGAGCTGAGTGTGGAGCTGTCTCTGTAGAGTTCCCATTTTCTCCTTTTCCAGAAAGGAGTGAAGGGTATTTCTCACCTCAGATAAAGGGGACTTCTGAGGCTAGGAGTGAGGAGGTTTAGAAGGGAGAGAAAGAGCTGGAAGTGGGTTTGCTTGAAGCTGGGGAGTTGTGGGAAGAGCAGAGAAGGTACCAAAGACCCTGTGAACTGGAGGGAAGTGAAGGATGGTGAGGCTGGAGCCAGATTACAGAGGAAGAAATTCAGGCTGTGGGAGAAAACAGTGGTAGGACCACAGGAGGGAAAATATACGTACTTCTGTTGCCAAATGTCCTCTTCCTTGTCCTGGAAGAGGGTACAGGGATTTGCTGTGTTTCACACCAAATGGCATCCCAGCCACAGTCCCACACTTCCTCATGGAAAGGGCACACAGAAGGGCAGCGAGGCTGGGACAGGCCAGGGCAGCTGCTGGGGGAAAGGCAGCATCCCCATGTGCCAGGTTCTCACTTCCTCTCTGATGACAGAGTGGGGAGAAGCATCTGCCCTTGGGCATTTGTAAAGCCCAGGACAGCCTGTGCTTCCTCCTGAGGGCAGAGAGAGGCTGTGCTGGATCACTGGAGAGACACGAGGAGACGGATGATGTTTTACTTATGTAAAGCTCTGCACCATGAGCCCTACTTGATTGCAAATAAGCAAGTGATCTTTTTAATCCAGTGCAGAGTCCAACAGAGCATGCATATAAAACAGTGCACGTGGCTGAAAGCAAGGGCACAGCACTAGAGAACCACCAGAAGAAGGGAGAGGGGACAAACCCTGCAGCTCATGGGGTGGCTCTGCTGAACAGAGGTGGTTTGGTGGGTGAACCAGTCCCAAGGCTTTGTGCTGCAGTTACTGGAGTGACCACTGTTTGATAGCAGATTTTGGTGAAGGTTGGGCTGCTCACACTGATATCTGTTATAAAGTCAGTGGTGAGCAGAGATTCAGTGGAAGGGCAGCAGCTCTCTGGAAGGATCTGCCTGTATCATTAATCTGACACAGGATTTAATTGTGAGCTAGAATCCAGGATGGCACATTATCTGCTAGTTTTGTCCTTGTGAATATCCAATGGAAGGAGATTAATAATCCAGATGGCTGGTAAAATGTTTGTTTTGTCATGCTTTGTGATTATTATGAGACTGTCAGCCCTCAGAGCCTATTCAAGTAAGATGTCCTCTATGTACAGTGTGTGCATTCAGCAGTCTAAATATATAATAATTACAGGTCAGCCCATGTTGGAACGGTGCCATTTGGTGATTTTATGCACCATTTGGGGATAGCTGCAAGTTGATAAATCACATTTCTATAGCTTTTATATCATAGAATGGTTGGGTTGGAAGGGACCTTAAAGCTCATCCAGTTCCAACCCCTGCCACAGGCAGAGACACCTTCCACTAGAGCAGCTTGCTCCAAGCCCCATTCAACCTGGCCTTGAGCAGTGCCGGGGATGGGGCAGCCACAGCTTCTCTGGGCCAGCGCCTCAGCACTCTCATAGTAAAGAATTTCTTCTTAAGATCTAATCTAAACCTTCCCTCTGTGAGTTCAGAATCATTCCCCATTTCCTCATAGAGGTTCCCTACCTAAAGAAGAGAGTAATTCTGGGAAAAAACAGCCTGCTAAGAAATATGAAGTAGTAGTTACACTAGTAAGTACTACTTTCAGAGCACTGTATGAAATTGGTTCAGCTTGATAGCTTCTGCCTTTTATAGCCAAGATGCCTGTGAAAGGGAAAAAGAGCAGGAAAAGCTTTTTATTAAAATAAATAAATAAATAAAACCACAAAAACACGAGGCTTTGGTAATTTTGCTGACTTTGATACTATGGAGCCTGTTACACCTGCACAAATGTCAGAGTCACGTAAGTGACTGAAGCATTTCTGCTGGGATTTACTGACTTTACTGAGAGTACAATCTGCCAGACTAGCAGGCTGCTGTGGTGGTTTGGTTTCCCTCCCAGAAGATCCAGGCTGTCAATGATGCTTTGATAGTGGAGTTAACTGAACTCAAATACAGCTCTGCATTAAGTCCTCCAAACAAGAAGTTTCAGTTGCTTGAAACACCACTTGGCACACATGTATTCATCATACCCTGCAAAGGTCAAAATTCCCCTCTAGCTATAGTCAGAGAGTATCAGATATTTGCTAGAAACAACTTTATTTTGCTTACTAATTCAGATATTTTTGGTTTTGTCATCAGTAAGATATCCACTCCTATTGCATAGTTTAAATTACATAGATTAGTGACACAGGCCAATACTCCCTAATGGATACAGCAGAGATCTAATCAGCCTTCATTTCCTGTCTACTACTGTCTAGTTCAGCCATCTAAACCACTTCCAAAACTCTCTGAACAATGTTGTTCTATCTTTAAATGAGGGGGAAAAAAGAAGAAAAAAAAAAGAAGAAAGAATTCCCCTGTTCCTTTGCCTGGCTACACGGTCATTATTGTATTTCTTTCCCAACAGCATCCTGAGAAAGAAAAGGGAAAACCAAGCATGTCATTTCAGCTGTACCTATCCACTGCTGTTAGATACCAAACAATCCTCTGTGGAGAGAGAGAAGTAGAGGTTCTCTCTGGCATGGCCCTAGAGGGATAAACAAAAGGCAAAATATCCGAAAGTGCAGCTGAACAGCTCTTCAAACTCCCGGTGTAGCCATTTAATCAGAAAACAGCTGGGATGGAAACTCTGATATTTTTCGGCAGTCTGTGTAACATTTTCTTCTTACTGGTGAAAAGCGTGATCCCGAGGGTTTATAATTAGGCAGTAATTAATCAGACATACAAGCACCTCAACAAATGACACAAAGCTTCAACATCTCTGAACATTCCTTCCCTTCTTTCTGTTTTATTCAAGATACACTGTGAAAATCAAAGCCCAAAGTTAAAGACTGAGAGGCTGCCTGGTGGGACGAGGAAGTTCAACGCACCGGGCAACAAGAACACTGAAACATGTGTTTCTGATCTACAGCTAACGCAAAGGAGAAGAGCCACTCACATACAATGGCTTAGTGAAATTGTGCAATTTGAAGGATGATATGATAAGGACACACACAAAGAGGTACTACCGTGACCAAGTTTTCTTGTAATATCTTGATAACTCCCTCCCAACTCAAATAAACACTTAAACCACACCATTTCCTGCATTAATTGCCTTTAGCAATTAATGTGTGCGTGACATACAAGCCTTTCTGCAGACTGCTTTAGAGACAATTGCGATAAAGAAAATGGTGTTGTCTTTAAGTCTGGTGGCATAAGTAATGCTTCGCTAAAACCTCATTGTCAAAACAGACACAAAAATTCTAGCTCCACACAGTCAAAGCCCAGAAGACTAATAGCTTCGTGTTGCTGAAACATTATAAATGACAGAGACATAGAAATGCCTTTGCCTTTACCATGAGTGAGCGTGAACCGGCAATAACCACGCTCCCAAACAAGTAGATGACTAATTTGACTAGTGTCAAAATCTTGTTTTTCTACCAAGCATCTCATTCCAACACTCACAAATGACTGTAGTGCCACTGAAAAAGAACCACTTTTGTGGCAGACAGTGGCAACTAAAACCACATCACATAACGGCTGAGGGAAATAAAATGTTGGCAAAGATGGTGATGTCAAATCTCCACTCCTGTGAAAATTGCTCTGGGAAATTTCAAGTGCATCTCAAGTACAAGCAAGTACTTTCAATTTATGTAGTTTCAGTTACATGAAGCAGAGACAAGACCTCAAGATTGTATCTTTAATTTTCTTCTTCACCCTCATCATAACCAAGCACGCTTTCCTTAGAGCAAACTGAATAATACTCAACTCACACGTGATCTCCTTCCATTCACTGTTAAGCCCAGCTGCTATACATATAGCTGAGGAGGAACTAGAAGTATTCTCTGAACTTTTGCTTAACTGCCAGGAGGATTTCACCCAGACAGAGGTGGAAATTACAAAGTTGCTCCTTGTTCACTGCTGTGAATGTAAGTGCTGATGCAGTTGTACACAATCACCATTTTGGACAAAGCTCTGACATAAGTCAATAGAAATTGCACACTCAAGTGCATACATAAATAAAAATATAAACTTTCTGTTTGAAAATTAATCCAAGTATTTAACTATTCTATAACCTGAATCTGAAAAGGTATTTAAAAAGCAAATAGTAACTTGACTGAAAGTCGCATCTTTAAAGGAGAGGACGAGGGAGTGTCAGGGTAAAATTCAAGTATTTTGACTTTTTATTGTCAAATATACTTTTGCTTTGAGCTTGACATAAAACAGATTAGGTCATTTAAGAATTTAGCAGAATTTATTGCAAGTGTATTGCAAAACAACCTGAGATGCCCAAGAATTCAATCCTTCTATTTGATCATTCCACCCATTGCGTTTAGTGAAGTCAAATCCAGTTATCGTGGAGCACATCTGTGGCTAATACTTAGTGAATAATTCTCCTTTTAGCTAGAAAAAACCTGCCGCCAAAGCCTTTTGGTGAATATGGAAAAGAGGAATGAATACTCACCAAGTAAAAATCCTAAGATCTTCCTAATGCACGTTCCGTTGGAACGAATAATGTTGAATAATTATCTCGACTTGGTTGCAAAGAAGCATAAACAAAAACCAAACAGACTCCAGGAAACACGATCACTAGTTTTCCATATGCTCTATGTGCTGGTATTGTGCTGGAGCTGTTGTTTTTTACAGCTGCTAACACTTTGCAGAAGGGCTGTGACTTCTCACTCTGAGCTATTGTCCTCCCGCTCTGCACATATGGGCTCTATGATGATGAGGCCTGAACAGGACAGAAAACTATGGCCAAAAATGTTTCTTTGGGGAAACTGGTGTCTGCTGAAGATATCAAATATAAACAACATTAAAGCCATTACAACGTCCCTCCTGGAGCTTCAGTGTTTTGCAGTTTCACCCAGTTGCCAAGAAACGCTATTAGAATTTGGCAGAAGCAGCATTCCAGTGCCATGTCTTGTGCTCATGACAGTTTTAGAGTGCAACGGGCCTCCTTCTGAGCTTGCTTAGGATGACAGTAACCCAGTGACATCAGCGGAATTCTTCCTTGTCTGCACCAATTTAAACAAGTCAAAACAGGCTTCACTTTACACCAAAAGACAATGCTTCGAGCTAATTTGCCGCTTCCTAGGGAGGGATCATCCCTTCTGGAGTTCCGTTGGTTACATCAAAGAACTGTTAGACCTGGAAAACTCAAGTCTCCTGATACAAAATGGGGTGTTACCAGCAGTCATATATGTGCTTGGCTTTGGTTTTTCATAAAATCAAATATATTTAACAATTCTTAATGGCACATGAGCAGATTACAGCAGACCCTCAGAGACCTGATAACCTGAAAGAAGCACATTCCCACACCCATCTGAAGGCTTACTTATGACCAAGCTGTGGTCAAGGGTTTTGATAGGAGCCCACATGTAAGTGAACAGCAATGATGAAGGTGACTGTTAAGGAATAAAGAGAAATATGTGTCTAAAAACCCAATGAGAGAAAATTCTATCTAAATTTTCTAATCAGTTCAAGACTTAACTTCAGAAACACTAGCCTAGGAATTAACCACTGCTGGCTAAAAGGTGTGTTTACTGTAGCTAAAATCAGGAAAGTTTTCAACATAAATCAAGGTATAGGTATTTATTTGAATGAGATAACTCCTATAAAGCAAGACTCAAGAATTACAGTGTAGCAAGTTGACACAGTAAAATCACAAAACTACAGGAACACAGATAACAGCAACAGATCCAGCTCAAAATACTCAATGTGGTGAAAAAGTAACCACAAAACACCCAGCATGTAATAGATGCAACTGGGAGTGGATAAATAAAGAGATGAGATGGTCAATTTACAAGGGTTAAAAATCTCCATATTTGAAGTAAGAGAGCTGCAAAACCACATTGGAAAGCTGATAATTTGCAAGAGAGAAATATTCCTCGTGATGTAGTATCTCCCTTGTGGTTCGTTTGTATGATGGGAGCTTAATTAACAGATAATTCATGGCAATGTTACCTATGCATTTCACTGAATTTATAGAATGTTATTATCAAACTAAGTAGACTTCATTAAAAATGTAAAAGTCAAAATCCTGCAAGGAAGAGAATCTATTTCTGTTGCTGTCCTTCCTAGGAGTTAATTGTTTCTTGTGACTAGTCAAAGAAAAAGTAACATGTCCTATGAATATATATATATACACATGTATTTACATGTAAATGTTACCCAGCTGCTGAATCTTATACAAATGAACTTACAGTACCTTGAAAACTGTTTTATTCCTTAATAAGGAGTAAGTTGATATGAGAACAAATCCAGACAAAATGCTCAGAAAAGGTGAAACAGCTGTTTTAAGGGTTGGATAATGGCAGGAGCTCAGAAGCAGATCTGTAATACATGCACCAGAAATTTCTCTAGAAATAATAATTTAAAGCCTAGCAAATACAACACAAGACTAACTCCTTTCTCACTACTTTTGCTGGTGGGATCATCCGTTCTCTAACACCCTCTGCCACCAGTTTCCTTCTTATGCTTCTATTTATTTCAACAACTTAAACAGAGAAACACTGAGGCTTCCTGTATGATTTTATGAGCCAGTTGGGCACACGATCATAGGCACTGGTAAAAACAGCAACATCTCTGGGATCATTTCTAAAAGGTGTGTGACGATTACACGTTCACCCTTACACCTGTGTGTATGTTCTTAACCAGAAAACAGGGATCCACAAAGAAGTTCGCTGTAATTCTAAGTCAGTGATACCTATGAGAGATCTACAGCAGTAACTGAGAAGCAGCACAATCCACAAGCTGAACCATCAGTTCCAAGGCCTTTCGGTAAGCATGTTTTTCTGGAATATCCCCTTAGAAATGTTTTCTTTAAGTTTGTTAAAACAAGTAAGGTCTGCCCACCCTCGTATGTCTTGTTTGATTGGTTTCTTTCCAAGTATGACATGATCCCAGTCCATATGGTTTAAATTAGGGTGAGGCGCTTTGCAATGCTGTGACAAAAAAGAGTAAGTCATAACAAAGCCAACCAAGTGCATGAACATGTTTAGCAAGACCACAGTTATGATTGCTTAATTCTACTGACCAGAACCACATGAAACCCAGCCATGGATCAGATGCAGCAATGGCTAGTGCAAGTTTTTCCTCCCCTGTCTCAGCATCATTCAGGACATTCCTTTGCTGCTGCTGCTGCCTCTCTGGTCATTTAAATGTCAGTTTACACGCAGATTTGGTAAACATCTTTGATGCTGCCTCTTAGTCAATGAAAAGCCAAATGGTCTGGCAAGACCCAGAGATGTTTAGGCACTTCTGTACTGTAATTACCCTCCACACTACCTCAGCTTTCATGTCTCAAGGTCTGAAAACATTAAGTAAGTTACTGATACCTTTTACAGTTGACTCCAAGTTCACATAAACTCAAATTAAGAAGTGTTACAACTTTGGCAGCCAGGTCCCGTCGAGCAGCACAGAAATGAGCACATCCAATTAACTGAATATTGTCTCAAGAAATTAGCAATGGCAACAGCAGAATAATCTGAAAACTTGGTTATAACAGAAGAAACATCCCTCCTCAAGTATTCAAAGACTCCAGCTGCCCAAATGCAACAGCCATGGGCTACATTCTCATATAAGCCTACGACAAGCTTCAATTGGGAAGGAATGGGAAAGTTCTCCAAAAGCGTAACTCCTCCAAGCATGGATTCACAGAAAAGCAGAAACTTCCCAGCAATATCTACACTGTCTCCAGATCAATAAGCATCTGAGATGGAGATGAAATGGTCCTTGGATTGATTTTGGGAGCTTTTATCACAACTAAACATTGGCTACCAGCATTTCTGCTGAGAGGGGAGCTCTCAGGAAGTCAGCTGGTGTCAGGCTCTGCCTGTGTACAGTCTGTCCACTACCAACTTCCCAGGCGACCGGGTACCTAACAAAATGAGTCAGACTAAACAGGAGCTGTAGGCTCATTAGTGTACCTGACTTCTTGCTTTCTCCATTATAATACACACCTAGCAGTAGTTATTTACTACTCACCCAACCTCATTAGGGTAGCTGGTCTCTGTTAGCTATTCTTCTAAACCCAACTCTTGTCCTGCTCACTTTCTGCTCTAAGTGCTAGATCAAAGTTATCTCAGTTTCCCTCCACACATTGTTCTGTCTGCTGTTCAGGTTTCCTGGTTTCCTAATCTCTGGGTAGCCACTCACAAAGTTCCTGAGAAATAACAGTTTGATGCAAACAGCAAGATCCTTGGCTCCAAGTGGTTGCTCTCCTTCCTTAGGGTCTGTGCCTCCCTGTCTTCATTTGTCCTTCATGGTCTGCCTTTACAGAACATCATCAAGCATTTCCATGAAACTGTACTGCAACAGCAACGGCATTTATAGTGGTTTGAATGGGCACAACAGAGTAACTGAAAACACCATCAGTAGACAGCTCAGCAACTTGTCAGTAGGTTTAACCACATCACAGACACAGAGTCTGTTTTTACACTGCCAGCAAAACTATGTGTGACTTCTAAGAGGCCAGATACAAGCACTGGAATGAATCTTTACAGCTTGGCATCACTGTTGCCCTCTGAGGAAGAACAGTATGATGAGGTGGGAGAACAGCACCACAGCTTCTTTTGGCCTAATGGATAAAAAATGTAGGCAAGCTATTTTTAGATGAAAGCATGAAAGCATTCTGCTTGAATTAAACTCAGAACCAACTTGAAAAAGCAAGAACAGATGCAAAAATACTTTTAGAAGAAAAATATGTTCAAAATTCTCTAAAAAGAGTTTGGAAGATGCATTTCCTTGCAGAATCACACAAATGAGCCGACAAACACCACTCTCTGACTTCCAAACACTCCTTGAAGCTGTCTGTGCTCTCACAGGGGTTTGGAGAATGCTTTGAGTAAGGAAAGTGATGGCAAGAAGCAGCCACACATTGGCAAACTGCAGAAAATCAGTGCAAAAAAGGAATGGTCAAAAAAAAAAGGGTTTCCAAGAACGATTGTTTAAAAAAGCCCATCCTCCTTTTACATCCTTTTAATTATCCTTCGCAAGCTACAATCTGCTCTTTTTACACACATTCCTAGGCCTTATGCAGGATAAAGGTCTTACAACCTGAAGCAGAGGGGAGGGGTGGAGGAAGCCAGGCCATGATTCCTCCCAAAGGTTTTAAGTCCAGACCAACTGGAGGATCACCCCTCCTGCTATGGTGCAAGGGCAAAGTGGAAAAGCCAAACTGATAACCATCTAGTTGGGTGTTAGGCACTAAATGTAAATGAAATAAAGCGGAATGGAAATGCAGCCTAGAAGAGAAAGCAGTTAACAGAAAGCTATAACAAAGCAGTGCTTCCCACCACAAAGCGTTGTTCCTCACATGCACATGATTCCTGTAAATAGGACAATCTATTAAGCCAGAAGGAATCAGCCAATGTAATGAGGCCAGTTAGGCTTATTTTATATACTATGGAATTTAGTCTGAGTTAAGAAGTGTTAGCAGCAACATAGGTTGTTTGACAAACAAAGCTAAAGCAGAAAACTCCTATTTGGGATAAGCTGCAGCAGTGAAGTCAGGGGCCATTTTTCTTCCCTCACCCTAGACCTTTCACTCACAGCCTCATTTGCAATGGACGGGAGCTTCTTACACTGAGGCAATGAACATTCATTGGGAAAGTAAGAAAAACTATCCTTACTTTCAAAGCAGAAGGATTTTTCTTTGACAGCTGGAATTTAATCACAGAAGTACTGGGAGAATGATAGGAAACACAACTTTAGTTTTTATGCTCTTCCCTAGGCACTGCCTTCTGATGAAAAAATGAACATGAGCCGGCTTCACTGTGCGCTCACAACCCAGAAAGCCAACCGCATCCTGGGCTGCCTCCAAAGGAGCGTGACCAGCAGGGCCAAGGAGGTGATCCTGCCCCTCTACTCTGTTCTCGTGAGACCTCACCTGGAGCATTGTGTGCAGTTCTGGTGTCCT
>JBCJKH010046509.1:0-25838 GCA_039877255.1 Loriculus beryllinus | reverse complement strand
GACACAGGGGCTTGGAGCAAGCTGCTCCAGTGGAAGGGGTCCCTGCCTGTGGCAGGGGTTGGGGCTGGATGAGCTTTTAGTTGAAGCAAGGATGGTGAGTTCATGGGTAAGGCTAAGTCCAGCTAAGCTCAGTCTCAGCGGGCATTGTGGGCTGTTAAAGAAGCAGCAAGGAAGATGTTTATTATTGCTCTGGACACTCTGTCCATGCAGGAGATCTGAATTGTTTCCAAACCTCCTGCAGGTTCATTCTGTGATTCTGGGGAATTTATTTAAACTCTCCACATCCTGGTTCTTTCTCCCTCTTTCTCCACTTGACTTTAATGTGTGTAGACTCAAGGGACCCTGCTGTTTGTACAAAGAAGACTACAAAGCCTTTTCTTCTGTCCCACTGAAAAAGGGAAGAAAAGCAGTGAAAGACGATTTTTGAGAAAAAAGGAGGAAAAAATCCCCCTCATTTTGCACTGTTTGGAATAGCACATCTGCACTAAGGGAATAGAGGGTATAGAAAAATGCTGCTGCTTTCTTCTAGATGACATTGATCATCAGCTTGGGCTGCTCCCACTGGGTTCCCTCGCCCTCCTACTGCATCGCCTTTGGAGTTCCTGACCATCACGTAGGACAAAAGCCCTCCTGCTTTCATCTTGGACTCGGGAAGATAAATAATGTGGTGGGGTAGTCCATGTTGTCTCTCAAGTCAGGGAACACTTGAAGAGTGTTTGCCTTCAGGATTTCACATGATGCTGAAACAGCGAGGATGGTGGCACCCCCTTACCCGCTTCCTAGACCAAGGGACATTAATAAACAGTCACAAATTAGTAGAATCCCAGCCTGGTTTTGTTGAAAGGACCTTAAAGCTCATCCAGTTCCAACCCCTGCCATGGGCAGGGACACCTTCCAATAGAGCAGCTTGCTCCAAGCCCCTGTGTCCAACCTGGCCTTGGACACTGCCAGGAATGGGGCAGCCACAGCTTCTCTGGGCAATAGAATGTTTCTCAGCTGATCACAGAATCATAGAACTGTTTAGGTTGGACCCCCAGTCATCGGGTGCAACCTCAGGCTGTGAAGCCCTGGGTGTACTGGGTCTGGTGTGTCCTTAGCAAGAGTAGTACTGTGGGTCTACTGTAGGATGCAGTAGGAACTTGCAAAGGAGATGCTTGCATTCTATCAAAAACAGTACTCATAGTGTCTCAAGGCAGGTTTTGTCTATTGCATGCTTACTGATAGAGAGGAGTTGATGGAGACTGTCATGTCATAGCAGTGGATTTTGTTTTCAGAGGCATCTTCTTGGTTTTAGTTGCTCCTTCCTCAAGAATAATCTGGGAGCAGCCTCAGTGTAAATGTTTGGGTTATTTTATGGATTTTCTTTTTTACTCCTTACAGGGTTACTTAAAGCAGTGCCGGAAGAGGAGGGATATGTTCAGTGATGAACAGCTAAAAATCATCTTTGGCAACATTGAAGATATCTACAGATTCCAGATGGGTTTTGTCCGGGACTTGGAGAAACAGTACAACAACGAGGACCCCCATCTCAGTGAAATTGGACCATGTTTCCTTGAGCACGTGAGTGAATTGGGCGCGTTCGTTTGGGAGTTTGGGGGTTAGTTTGGAGGGATGGAAGGTGTAAGGGGGGAGTAGCAGAAAAAGTAAGGAGGCAGGAACCACTCAGAATAACTTGTGCATCAATGCTGTTCTGGTTACATATCAGGGATTACTCCATGGCCCTCCATCTACTTCATGAGATGCAGAAAAGGGAAAATATGAAGTGAAGCAGTTGGATAATCCCCTAGAATATTTGAACCCCCGCACCTTTTAACATCCACCAATATTATGTAGGTGCTGTGTCCCTCACTCCCCACCCTCTTTTGCTCTTCAGAATATGACATGAACCTACTCACAGGCCAGCCTAATCAGGTCATGGATGGCCAGAAGGTTGGAAGAGGTAAGAGAGTTCAGAAGAGTAATAAGAGGCCTTAGTTGTGCATTACACAGAAAAAGGAGAGGAGAGCAAAGGCCTGGGCTGTTCGCTGTGGCACTGAAATGCACTTTCAAGGGCTTAAAACCCCACAGAGCTTCAGTTTCCTTACTCTGCAGAGCTGTTGGGGTGGGTGGGGAGGTGCAGCTCACGCTAAGCTCACACTGAACAGGATGTTTTTACTGACCATATAGTCCTGGAGGCTTTTGCCCAGCCCATTGCACTGTTCCATAGCCACATGCTACAGGAGCTGATAGATTGACCAGTGCTGTAAATATGTCAGGAAACGTCAAGAAAATTACAGTTGTGCAGTTCCAGACTTTCCTTCAGGGAGAATGAGGTGCTGTTACCAGAGCTTAGCTATGAGGTGCTCCAGCCCAGGAGGCAGACCCTGCACTGTGCTACCACATTACTTGCAGTCAGGGCTCAACTGGCAACAGTTCACTTCTTATCAGAGAAACTTCTCACAGACATTCATGAAACTTCAGCAGGGCATCTCTAAACAGGTTCACAGCATCTCTTAAACATCGTTGATCTTCCAATTGAAAAGCAGGTTTCTTGCTGAGAAGCTGCATGATGGCATTAATATTGCTCATTATTATCAGAGCCTACAATCTCTGCTGTTTGCTTCCAAAGCAGCATCACATTCCATCTCTGTGCAAAAAAGATGCAGGAAATCTTGGTGAGAATCAGTAGCTGAAATTTCATGTCTTGAGGCTGTGCTGTCAATTCATGTAGAGTGACAATAGCAAGAATTACTGTGGTTATTCAGAGCAATATCTGACACTCCTCTGTCATCAAACACAGGCTGGAAGCTGGCTAATGAATTCCTGATAAATGATCCCTGTTTAGCCATTTGGGGGAACTGAGGGAAGAGGACATTAAGATCCTGTTATGTGGATCTGCAAAGCATCTCGCTCCTCATCTGCTTCAAGAGGAGAAAAGTGTCAGTTGTCTGTCAGCTGTGGGGATGGGAAAGAAACCAGGCTCTGTTATTCCCAGGAAGGCTCTCATGGGACTGAGAAATAAGAATTGCTGGCCGGGTGCAACACAATGGTTAATGACTTGAGTTCCCTGTTGGTAAAGGGAATTTCAAATATACCCAGCTCCTAAACACTTGCCAGGTGCTTTATGAGCTTTCAAGGAAAGGGCTCTAGAGCTAGCAAGGTTCTGGTCCTGCATTATCAAAGGCCAGAGCTCTGCTGTGTTCTACCTTAACCTTTTGTGAGGTTGTCTTCTAGAAAGACAACCCACCACACGATTTGACACTGAGAGCACTGACAACACTGCACAGGGCTTCACTTGAACACAGCCATTACAGAGACCTCAGCCATGCATCAATATGCAGGTCCCTCTCTGCTTCCCTTTTTTCCCAGTGCAACCATGCAGCAGGAAAAGTCCTTCCTTTAGGATCAGCCCTTCCTCCTCCTGCTTAGGGTATTCTTTCTTCTTTAGTTGTAACATGTTCTTGTTGGCAATCTGGGTGATTGACTGCTCACAGCACTTGTCTGACATGTGCCCCCCTCTGTGTGCATCCCTCTTCTCCTGCCTCTCACAGCAAGATGGCTTCTGGATCTATTCGGAGTACTGTAACAACCATTTGGATGCATGCATGGAGCTTTCCAAGCTGATGAAAGACAGCAGGTACCAGCATTTCTTCGAAGCGTGTCGTCTGTTGCAGCAGATGATTGATATTGCCATAGATGGTTTCCTTCTGACACCAGTGCAGAAGATCTGCAAATACCCCCTGCAGCTCGCAGAGCTACTCAAGTACACTGCACAGGATCACAGGTATGCTGGTCTCTTACTACACCAAAGGGTTCTGCTCACTGCTGCTTCACGTGGTCTCTGCACACACACAGGGCTGGGTTTTTGCTGTCCAGCTCTTCTCCTCATGACATCTATTATAAATTGAAGCAGGGCAAAGGTTCAGCAGACACTTAGAAAGCTTCTCAAAGCGCTGATTCTCAATGGAGCCAAACTCATCTCGGTTATAATCAGACATGTGAACTAATTACCCTTGGATGTACTTTCTGATGCTACCAGTTACACTTGAAAAATTGCCTAATTAGCATTCAGTGGTGAAAGGCTCCTTCCTTTGTCCTGAAGAGGACCTCAGCACACAGCAAATAGAGGGCCAGCACCCACAGCTCAAACCTGATTATGCTCAGATCTGGGGAGAACCCAGAACTTGCTCTGCTTGCAGCCTGACTCCACCTCTGGTTTTGCCACTGGGTTTAGGTTCAGGGGAGCACCAGCAGTTTGATTACTTCCCAACATTCTCAAGGTCTCTTGCTGCTGCTGAGGGCTATCAGCCTGACCCCCTGACTTAGTGTAAATCAGGAATAGTACCTGTGATATCACTTGAGATATACTGCTAAGAATATAAGGTGAAAGAAGAACCAAGCCCCCTAAGAGTGAATTTTTTCCTGCCTTGCCAATTAGGTTTCTGTCTTCCAAAATCCATTTAAAAGGAAGTGCTTCAGAGAACAAAAACAACCACAAATGTTTCAGAAACTTCTGCAACTATTTGTCTGGTTTTGTTTTTCCCCAGACCCAGCTCTGGAATTGCAGAGAGGTGTGATATGAGCAAAGAGATGCATTTGCTTTGACCTGATTCATGAGTTTGATTCATGCTAGCTGAATGCTCAGTTCAAAATCACCAACTTGGACAAGTATTTGGCCCCAGATCTAATTCCTGTTTTTTCTCTTCATAACAAGATCAAATCAATCTTGGATTGGATTCATGGGAACAAGGGTCTCAGAAAGCAGCTCTTGGATCCCAAATGTTGTGGCTTTTTGTCCTTACCAGCCATGTGATGTCCCCACAGTACTTAGAGTGTGAATTCAGATGTGGCTTTACAATGAGAAGACATAAGGAGCGTCAGAGAGAAGAGATCTGTGTTTGAAGTGACCTTCTCTGAGCTATTTGGTAGCAATGCCAAAGGGGATGTGGACAGTCTGATTATACAAGGGTTGAATTATTTGGAGAGTACATTCCTTTTTCCTTTGGGATGTTTTAAAAATGAAATGGGGTGGGTTGTACCACACTTCCCTGTGGTCTAGCTCCTCCAATTCAAGTGTTCAAAGAGCCTGGGAGGGACTTATCCTTCAGGAAACCCATTTCACATCCCAGACAAGCTCAATGTAACAAATGAAGAGAGTGAGTTACAGAGAATGTGTGATTCTGCACTGGGGCTGTGCAGAAAACCCAGGCTGCAATGCTTGTCTGCTTGACATACAACTGTTTTCTGCTTTGAGATTGGGGCTAAGATAAGCAAAGACTGAGGTGGCAAAAGCAAATAATCTTGGGCAACATCATGATGTGACAATATAAGACACTGGGAAAGCCATGTACCTGCAGGCTGGGATACCATCGGGGTCAGCTGTGAACAAGAGAAACTGAGAAGCCTCCCAGGGAGCTCAGGGGCCCATTACCCAGGTTGTAAATTGCCTTCATGCACTTGTAGTGTGACAGTGCTCATGGTGAGACTGAGCATTGGAAACAGAAGCTAGAAAATTACAGACTAATACCATGAAGTCAGGCTCATCATTGGCTGAATTAGGAGTCTCTCAGGCACTCTGATTCGAATTTAGTGTGTAGAAAATACTGTTTGAATCAGTAAAACCATTTATGGAGTAAGGCAAAACTTGGAAAGACCAGGAATTCCAATGGAAGCAAAGATGTCAGCTTCATCTGACAGTGGGATATTACATTCTGCTTCTTTTTTCTTTTCTTCTTCACTAACATTGTACTTGGTAGAGCTGTGGATCTTCCCTGCACCAGTTCAGGACAGCAGAGCTGAAACAGGAAATGGCAAGAGTCTAGATTTGCATCCTGATTGAGCACTGGGAAGTGGTCATTCCAGCCCCAATATAATTGACAGACCATGTCTGTACCTTCATTTCATAGTTAATGGCATCCCATTATTATTTCACTGGCCAAATGCTTTGCTTCTGTTATTTTTCCTCTGAGTTTTTGCCAGCTCTGCTACAGGCATAGGCTAGGAGCCCAGAAAGTTCAATCATGACTCTTCCTTCATTACTGCATTTGCTCTTCAAACATAACATTAGAATTAGTGAATTAGCATTACCAAGATGAAAACCAGCTTGGCTGGCACTGACCCACCTCATGTGGAGGCAGGCACGGGGGTGTTTCAGTTGCTGTTGTTTTGAGACTGGTTCATTGGAATGTTTCACAAAGCCGCATCTGTTCACCTCTTAGAGATTCACTCCAGCTTAATAGGAATTAAATATATGAAGGTCCGAAGTGCAGCTTCCTGGTGTCCTGAACATTCCTGCTGCAGAGCTGAGCTGGAGTTAAGAGCAAGTGAGCATGAGTGAGAAGGAGAGATGCTGCTAACGGGTGGACTGGCATTAGCCTCCCGTCTCTGCAGGAGCATAATTGCCAGGAGACAATTAGTGACCGTCTTTAAGTCCTGCGTATCTCCCTACCTCTACAGACCCTTTCTGACCATAGTGACTTAACTGTTCCCTACAAGAGCTCACAGACATTTTGAAGACCAGACTGATGTCTCTCTGGCATAGCTCCATTTCTCTGTTCCACAACCAGGCACCCGCTTCATACAGGTGGCCCCGCAAAGGAAGGCACAAGAAATTCTTCCTTGTGTATCATGATGGCTGTGTCAGACAGCCCATCCTCTATTCTTCTTTACTTTATTGAAGGACCAATCCTGATGTTCTGGAATTTGTAGGAGGTTTTTTTAACCTCAGCTGATATTTTGATGTAGGAATTGAATAATAATTGAAAATGCATCTCCAGATTTCATCCAAGAAAGGGCAGCAAAATAGCAAATCATACTCTGTTGTATATCATCTTGTGATTGTTTCTTAGTATTTATCCTGTTTGATTCACATAAGGAAAGGGATGTAATTGACAGCACTCACCCGTTTGAGCTGTCACCAGCAATAATCAATAAAGTCATTCCCCCTGCAGCTCCTCAGGATGGCAGCTTTTCTCATTAGTCAGCAATCAATATCAACCCTTAAGTTAATAATATATTATGGTGGCATTATGGCAGCTGGCCTTGTCTGTCCTTCCAATTGAAATTAACATTAAGGTTCCTTGGAATGGAAAAGAAGGCAGGGGGTGGAAATCGATAGCATTGATTTCGGCATCACTTTTTGAAAAGACTGATCATCATCTTTGCTGGCCCTGGCAGGAGGCTGGTTTCACTTTCTGTTATTACAATCACAGGCCCATCCAGGAATGAAAAAGAAAGAACTGCTTTGATTTGCTCACCTGAAGTCTGCACTAAGCCTGAAGTCTGTGGGATAAATGCCCTGTGGTACTCTTGGAGTCTTCTTAGGGCTTGAAAGGTGCTCTGGCCTTGTGTCTGATTGAAAAGTAGTTCCAATGTTCAATTTAAAATGGAAAAGACCAGGTGCAAAGGCAGAGGCTATAAAAATGTCCAGACTTTCCTTTAGGATGCTCTTTAGCTGAGGATCTGAAGACTTTAGAGAGCAATATTCATAACTGTCATACATTGTATGGGCACAACTATACTCATTGAATGAGCCGATGGGCTGGCTGGCTTCTCTGTCTTCTACACACCCAACTTCAGTTTCAAGCTGCTGTTTGTGGTGATCCAAAAAGACAGTGTTGATGGAAAAAGTACAGTATCACAGCAATGAGAGGGAAATCCTACCTGCATTCCTTTCTAAAAGGATGGTGAGGCTATGCTGCTGCTTATGCTAGGCCTTTGTGCACTTCCACTGCACCTCATGGAATTTCATGGACTTCCCTTTTGTGTTTGACAGTGACTACAGGTATGTGGCTGCTGCTCTTGCCGTCATGAGGAACGTGACTCTGCAGATCAACGAGCGGAAGCGGAGGCTGGAGAACATTGACAAGATAGCTCAGTGGCAAGCCTCCGTTCTGGACTGGGAGGTACAGTAAATGCTCAGCTCTCATTTTGGTGCTATAAACCTGGAAGAAGTAATTTCCAGGCAGCTGGTGAATTATCCAAGACAGTAGAGTTCATTTCACACAACCTAGATTTGGGATTAAGCTTGGGACGGAGAAGACATATTTAGAGACTTTAGAGATGGTACTTAACATGTAAAACATGAATAGTACTCTGAAAAAAATCTAGGGTCCAGTTCCAATTTCATCAATAGAAATCTGGAGTAAGTTTGGCAATTGTAATGCTGTTGTCTGGGGATTAAGTGAGATTTGGATCAAACTATGTGCATTCTGGCTCTGTGCTTTGTTTTTAGGGAAGAAGGAATGAAAGAGCAAAAAGGCCTAGGAATTGTGGCAGGTTGAGAAAATAGAGAAAACTCTTCTTGAAGCTGCTTTATGATTACAAGGCAAAACATTATGCTGAAGTTAGAGCTGCTATTTGCACATTTAAAATGAGTACCCACTCAAAGATATTTCTGAAGCAATCCTGTATGTACTGATCATGTAATTAAGGAGCTGAGAAACACAGGCAAGGCAAAGGCAGCAGAGGGTTTTCTCACCAGCAGGCCTCCAGTCTTTGGCATTTTTGCCATGTGTTAACAAAAAAGGCATCCTAAAATTATGTTCTTCTGGGTTTTTTTCATCCTGATTTTGTAAAAGTCATTGTATGAATGTGATCTGTAAATAGGGCTTTGAAGCAGAGCAAGGACAAATGCTTTTGTAAATCCCTCTCTGTGCTATCACTCCGTGCGTCTAGTAAGTAGATATTTAGAGTGATGGAACAACCTTTTTTCTTCCTCACAGTCATGAAGATCTGGAATAACTCCCCATTCAGGTCAATGAGCTCATGCTATGTAGATTAGTTTATGGGAAAGATGGATTAATCCTTTAATTAGTTTTTTTCAGAAAAGACCTAGGAAGGCTGGAAGGAGAGGCAGGGAAATGCAGGTGGATCACCTTCTGATTGAGTATCCTCTTTGACTGGATTAGTTTCATTGCTGTAATGAAGGTTGGATTCAGGCTGGGATCTCTTGCCGAAACCCATAAATGTAGCAGTTAGAGCTGTTTGTTAGTCATGACTGGCTCTGGGAGCAGAGAATGAAGATGATTTGCTTGATTGTTTTATCACTGTTTACTGTGAAGAAACCTCTGGTACTGACACACAGGATCATTTTCAGCATTAGAAACTGCTCTCAAGGAGGCACGGGACCATCACATAGATATTCAGCCTTCAGAGTAGTCCATGTGATGAGCTGATTTGTGTCATTTGTAAGAAATACTGAGACCCTCATTGTAAATAAACCTAGATTAAGGACGGATCAATTCCAAGTCAGTGAATATTCATGTGTGAATGCAAAGCCAAGGTGACCTCCACGTAGGATCTATGGAATAGCAGTTTCTTTTTCTATTCCATTAGCTGAGTTGGTAATTCATTTTTATTTAGCCATATCCTCGATAATTCATTCCTGCTTAGCAGTACCCATTCTTTATCTTTATCCTATCCTCAGGAACTTGCCAAATCATTCCTCCAGGCTTTTTTCAACTACTCCAAATTTTAAGCACAATATTACAGCAACGTCCTTCAGCTTCTCATAATCTAGCAAAACCACTCAGAGATCTGATGGGAATACAGCTACTTCCCTCATTCAAAGGAAAACACCTTCTTGCCATTTCTATTCTGTATTTTGGATCAAGAAAAGTCGTAGAGCTGTGATGAGAATACTAAAGGATGAGGGCTGGGTCCAGCAGAGGACTTCACTGCTTGGTTCTTTCCTCTAAAGTAACTTCTGAATCATCAGACACAGCCCCTACTTCACAGATGTCTGTGTAATGGTCAGAAGGATGCACAAACCCCAGAATACTCAGGAGTTAACTGGTCTAATGTGGGAGAAATCAAAAGCAGTGCCAGATGCTTAGATCTGTCCTAGACCTTTAGGCGTTGCAAACCCAAGCTGCTAACCTCCAGAAACTCCACTCAGCTGATGTTTATGTATAGGACATGTGTACCAGGACATAAACTATCAGAAGCTGATATTATACCCAGCCTGTAAGGGTTGAAGCCCTCATCTTCTACACATAGGCAGTTATGGAATAGAAGAGCATCTTCTGGTATGTATCCCTAGCTTCTTCCAGACTGTGGGGAACGTGCCTTTATCATCTGGGTCCAAGGGCAGAACCTACAGCATTACTCTCCCTTCCTTCTGTGGTCTTAATCCTCTGATTAGAGTCTGTGCCCAAAAGTGCTCCTTTTCTGTCCTTTTGTGTCTTCTCTCTGTTTCAGTGAGCACTTAAACAGGATGAGCATTTGCAGAAGCACAAAGCTGATGGCAGCTCACTTTGAGTCGGTGTCCTCCAGCAAAGATGACCTGGGAATCATGGTCTTCTACTCTCCGATAGTGCACTTGGTGAATTATTTCAGCAGCAGAGACTCAATGTATTAAGCACATTGAGATCTTTCACTGGTACAATGTCTGGTTCTCCTCAATATCTCCAGACCAACCATGTTGATTCTCTGATTTGAAATTGCATTTTCATCTCTAAATTCACCCATGTTTTGGGATGAGATGTTGGGAAAAGGCTTTTAAAGAAGATGAAAACCCCAAAACCAAACAAAAAATGTTTAGTGAGTGAATATTTGAAACGTCCTTGTATACAAAGTGTGTGCACGCATTTTTCTTGCAAGGAGAGGGTGTTATTGAGCCTGTGTACATATTGGTGATCCTGAAACAAAGAGAAAAAGCAGGGGGTATGTCCTACCTCATTTAGGCAGAAGGGATTTTACTGAATCCCATGGAGTTGTGTCTGTGTGTTTCAGCATTCATTTTTATCCCTCAAGATTTTCTTCACGGCTTCATGAAGGTGAATTTCAGGGTCAGTGTTTGAAAAATGTGAATATCCTTGAGTTAGCCAGGCCTGGGTTTTTTTCCCCCAAGAAGTCACATAGGCAGGGGCTGAGCGTTTAACTTGCCAATGGGACCCTGACTCTCATGGCACCTGATAAGCTGTGGCAGCCAGGGCATGAAGTCTTAAGGAATTATTGGCAGCTTTGGCAGCTCTATACAAGTAATGACTGAGCAGATTCTTAAGGGAAGATTCTGATCTCACTGACAGCTGTAAATGAGAAATAATCCCCATCACTTTGAAATGTGTTCCTGTATAATTCTTAGGAGCATGGTGCTGACCGAAAAGCCTGGCTTGGCCTCTTGACACCTATGACTCACTTCTTGATTTTCTAACCTGAATTTCCAACACATAAACAGCCCTGGAGAGGTGCTCTCCCTGCCTACACCGAATTCTGTAGTGCCTTTTGTCCTTTCAGTTGTTAATGGCACAGAATGTAGGGCTTCCACCACCTCCTGCAGAGACCTTGCAGTGTCTGAGAGCTCTCCTTGTTATGAAGTGTTTCCTGATGTTCAACATCTATTTCCCTTCGCTCAGCATCATCCCCTTCCTTGTAGTTAAATACCCTCAGATCAAAACAGTGACATTTAAAGGCAGGCAGGCAGGCAAAACCAGCACAAGAAGTTAGCTGGAACGGGTTCAGAACAGCCCACAAAGTCTCCTCTGGATCAGACTTCAAACAGGCCAGACAGAGCCCATCCTGGGCAGCCTTTACACACTCAGTCCCTCCTTGTGCTCTTGCCCTCTGAGAGAGAGTTACAGATCTCAAAGGTTACTGGGCAATATCTACATACGTACACACACAACAGTACTATAAAAAGGTGATTTCCACAAAGCCCATTGTCATTTCGATGTTTGGCACAGGAGAGAGCTTTGTTCATTTTAACTTGCCATTTAAACGACTTACTTTTATTTATGTAGATACCCAGGTATCTCTACCAGAGATTCCCATGGGTTTCCACTTTGTCAGGTTTCAAGAGTATTGAGTGTACATGGAGGGAAAAATACATATAATTGAGAACTGCAGTGAACACTGTCCTTTTAAATGTCTTCCCAGTCTTGTTATTTGTGGGGCCTTTCAATCAAGACTTGGTGCCCTTAATTACATAATACATAACTGTGGGCCTCAGCCTAATGTTACTTTATTGAATCCAAGAATGACATGAAAGAAAGAGATACACGTAACCAAAGTAGTGTTTTCAAAGGGAGGGCAGCCTGATGAGAAACCCTCCTGGAGGAAAATTGCATCAGGGACTGAAACACATCCTTCTTTGCGTATCCTTCTTTTCTTTTTCTTTTCCCCCAAGAGCAGAAGGTATCAAAAATGAGCCTGTTGAAAAGGACAACGTTTCTCTTGCTTTCTCTGATCTTTGTGTAGCCCAGAGTGCTAATCAGCCTGTCAATCTGTAATTAAACAGCAGTGGCAGGCAGAAGAGAGCCCTGCTTGCTGAATGTTAACTAGGAAAGGGGATTTTGTGTCCAGTGGTGACAGCAAAGAGCCATGTCAGGAGGTGGGCTCAGGCACAGGGGTGCAAGTCCTGGGGCTGATGGGCATTTCTGAGCCTGGGACAGCATCTGCTCAGGGATTGCTCTTGGGAAAAAGGAGCAGAGCAGACTGGGAAGTGTAGCCTGCTCCAGCTCACAGGGCTGTGCCCTTCCTTGTTCTGTTGGTGCTCCCAACAACCTTTTTTTCATGACACCAGTAAAAACCCTTTGATTCCCCCCAGTTCCTTGTTACAGAAAGTGGTGGTCACCTGTAGCATAAATGCGGAGCTGATGATGGGCAAATTCCATAGCAACAGAAGAGCTGATCCTCTGCTTCAAGTTGTGGTCAGCCCTTGGACTTCATGTGTCAAGCTCAAGGGAGCAGGAAGCACCCATCCAGCCTGGATCTGGGTGACCTGCTCTCATTACTACACACTAAGTAGTTGGACTCTGCATGTGACTGCATGGAGAAAAGAGGAGTCAGCTTTCTTTTTGCTGCCCTTTGTATGTAGCAGGATGCACAGTGAAACCCTTGACGCAGGCTTAGGATTTTTATTACAGGCTTATAGGAAAAGAGACCTCAGGAGGCCATTTAGTCTTCTCTTGGCCATTTTGCTGCTCTGCTCTGCTGAAGCCAGGACATCTGCCAGTTCAGAGTAACTGAAAGTTCAGTCTCTTCCTTTTCCAGCAGTGTTTCTCTTAAATACAAGAGAATATAGATGAGCCTCGCTACGAGTTGGTTGGAAAAAAAATGGAAAAGCTTTTTCTTTTCCTTGTTTTGTATAGGATTGGAGGGATCCAGGCCCAGGCCTGGCTTTAGAGAAGGACTGAAGAGGCAGTGTGGAAAGCCTGCCTCAAGTCAGGACCCACTATTGAGGTGTGCTGAGGTAGTCAAGATAGCAGTGGGACATAAAAACACTCCTCACCTTGGCCACCACCCTGCACCTGACCCTGTGAGCCTCCTGGTAGGAACACTCCACCAGCAGAAGACAGTTCCTGCTGTTCAAAGAGGGGCTAGAACTGTGTTGAGGTGGGGGAAGAATGCCTTTCGAGGTTCACTGCATTTGCTCTGGGAGGCTCCAGTGGCACAACCACGCTGGTGAATTCCTGGAGCAGGTGAGGGAGATGCTGCTCTCATGGGCTGCAGGCTGGCCAGTGTGTGCTATCCAAAACTGTGTGCAGTATCTCTTCCCAAATTTGCTAACCCAGAGCTGGAAGTCATCTCTTTCCAGCCTATAGACGGTACATAGAAACTGTTTTCCCAACATAAAAAAATGCAATACAAATCCTATCGTTTCAGATCCGAGTTTTGGTGGGTTATATTGCTTGCAGGGACTACACAGTTTGGATTCAGCTAATCAAGTAGAAGTGTTTACAGAGCCCTCTGTGTGTCCTCAGGCTTGAGATGCTACCACAGGAGTGAAAGACAAACTGGCTTTTCTATTTTTAGCAGCTAGCCTCTTCTAGGGTCGCCCCCTCTCATAAAATCTTCCATCCATAGGCTTGTATGAATCTTCTTCACGTAAGCTCATATTTAGCTCACAGTTTCTGGTGTGTTTTCTTCTGAGGCTTCTTATCCAAGGGCTCGCACATACCTGAGCTGTTGCAGCAGCACTCAGGTCCACAGTTCCGGGCCAGGAGGCTGAAATCAGACCCTGACTCTTGAGACACTGCATGATGCACAGCCAGTCCCTTCTGGGAACGACCCTCTGTGTTCCTGGGAAGTTATCCCTAATGAGGCCATCAGATACCCGAGCCACAGAAGTGAGATAAATACCTTGCTAAGGCGATTTGAAAGCCTGTGCTGCAGCGTGATGATGCAGAGACTTAATGAAGTTGCTGTTGTCACAGGGCCCAGGGGCTCAGGCGGTCGCTTCCAATCAATGCTCAGAGGTTAATTACACATTTACCTGAGCAGCAGCCTGAAATCCTCACCAAGACATTAGGAGTGGGGGTGTCTCTGGGTTGCTTTGGGACCTACAAGTGTAAGCTCCACCAGAGAAACATGCTGATCTACATACCCCATAGCTGCTGAACCTTTACAAGCTGTTTGCTGAGATTTCGGGATGGTCTGGTCCCAGAAATTGGTTCTAGTTTGGCATCAAAGCCAGAACTGCACTAGTTTCAGAGCCAAAAAGGAGGGAATAAAGCTTTTCTCTCCCTTGCTCCTGCATCCTGCTCCTTACCTTTCAGCTGAAGTCGTCCTGATTGTTGTTCTGTGGTGGTTTAGAGCCACTGCGATGCCCACAGGGCCAGTGGGGGTGAATTCACCCCTTTTTAATCCATAGATTTTAATTAACTTTTTAAGGAGTCCAGCTCATCCCAATTAGTGGAGGGTGAGTGCATTTGTTCCCTTGCAGAGTGGGAGAGCGGGAGCTGTGTTTGCAGGACCATCTGCTCATGAATCCTGAAAAAAACCTGGGAGAGGAAAACAAGCGTTAGCTGGAGGCAGAGGAAGGGTGAGGGCATCCTGGCAGCCGGCTGCAGGAGCCAGGCTGGTCCTCACAGCTTCTGGGAGATGGGGAGCTCTAATGAGCTATGGGAGAAGGGACTGGAACCGCCTGAATGAGTGGGAAGAGGCAGCAATCTGGAGGGATGAGTTCTGGCAGCCACATGGGTGAGGGAATTGATAGCCCAGTGTCGATGACTGGGATTTCAGCAGGGGATGTGCCCTGGGATGCTGTTCTAGGGGGAGTGGGTGGCAGGGAATTTGATATCCTGAGTACAAAGAGGCTCTGTTGTGGGCAGGAGGAAGGGGCTTTGCTCTCAGGGTGCCACCAGTACCTGCAGCTACTTCCAGGGTCTGAGGTAGCTGGAGAAGAGGGAGCAGGGACAGTATCTGGAGCAGCTCTTTCGTCATTGCACTGTGAACTGTAATGACCATGCTTTGAGTGTCCACACTTTCCTTCCTTCAGAATTATCCCTCATCTCCATTTTCTGGCCTGAAGTCAGATAGGGGTGGCTTTGATAGCTTCAGAAGGGCCAAAATCTCATTTAATTATTGCTTCTCCCCATGCTGCAAAGAGAACCATGTCCTCTGCCCTGGCTGGGAGCAGAGGTTCACTCGGCCTCCTTCTCTGTGCCTTCCAGGGAGACGATATCTTGGACCGCAGCTCAGAGTTGATCTACACGGGGGAGATGTCCTGGATTTACCAGCCTTATGGACGGAACCAGCAGCGTGTTTTCTTTCTCTTTGATCACCAGTTGGTTCTCTGCAAGAAGGTAAGGACATCCGGGGGGGAAGCAGCACAGCTAAGGACATACTGTGGACAGGCTTTCCAGTCCAAAGAGGTTTGTAGGGCAAGGTGGCTGTTTGCTTCACATGCAGAAGAGGACATGGATGGCACTGAAGAAGGGCAATCCTCATCCTAGAGGTCCTGAGTTGCAGGATGGTGAGTATACTGTGATAGAGAGAGTTTTATGCTCATAACAAATCCAGCCGCTACTTGTTCATTTCATGCCTTTTTCTTATGCACCCCTTGTTTGGCTCGTTGCCTCACTTCTAGTTTGAAGTTTTGGTTGCTGTATATGATTTGGGAGTCGATAGCCCTGGAATTTCTGTATGAACTATGAACCCTGGCTCTTGGGCAGACAGCTCAATTACTGCATCAAATGGTAATTGCTGCCTCTCAAAGAAGTCTCAGGCAGCAGCCTGGTCCGTGGCAGGGTGTGTGTGCTGTCACTAGGTGAGATGCATTTTAAAGCTCATGTAGCTGCTGTGCTGGATTTTACAGGCCATATCTCTGCCATGAAGGCAGAGGGAAGGTAGTGAGGAATGCTGATGCTAATGTGGCATAGTATTAATAGCAGCAGGTGAACTGTTTGGGAGCAGCTGTGTTAAACAGCAGCATCACAGCTGTACTGCTGTAGTCCTGCTAAGGTGATCCCAGCTAATTACTATCACAAGTGTATGATGTGAAGTGACAGAGCCCATAAGCCCTGGGTGCCTCTGACCAGGATTCACTGACATTCCCACTGCAGCCCTACAGATAACAGAGCTGAGGGAGTCCCCTGGCCCAGCTTCAAGTGGGAGCGAGGGCGAGCTGCAGCCAAACACACCGGGACCGTGTTTCTGTCACATCTCATCTGCTAAGGACAGGTTGAGACCAAGCCGGGAGCGTGGCAGCCCCCGGAGGAGAGCCGTGTCCCGCAGGAAGCGGTGTGGGCCGGGATATGGGAGGTTCCTGAGTCACGGCAGCATCACTGCCCGCTGCCGTGGTGTGCGGTGCCGCGGCCAGTGCGCTTCAGTGGGTGGCACTTTCTGCTCCTGAGTCATGCTTGACTGAAATCTCACCTTCTGGAATGCGGGTGCTTGTTTTGCCTTTCCTCGTTGCCTTTTGCCTCTTTCCTGGCTCTGTAAAAACAAAACCAGCCATAGAGCAACACTGGCCAAGTCTGATGTTCAGAGCCACTGTCACAATGAGCCTGGCAGCATGCAGCTGGGGTTAGTTTTTAATCTTGACCTCCTACACGTTGTTTGTCACCCTGAATTTCCAATTCCTAAGGCAGCATCCAGTTTGGCTTGCACTGGGTCTGATCCAGAGTGGTATTGATTGTTCCCTTACCTCCCATGAAAATCAGAGCTGGGATATCCATGGTCATCAGTATGACTGGAGAGCATTCAGCAAGTCCCAGCAGCCTGCTCAGGCTCCAGAGATTCTGTCTGTATGCAAACAGTTGTGGTGTAACACTGTTCTCCTCCCTTACCCAAAAGGCATGTGGTGGGGTGTGTGTGACAGGGCAGAGTGTGGTGACCCATCTGGTGAGCCTGGTACAAGGGCACATGGTTCATACTTTGTAGTAGGTTCTCCCGTGTCTCTTTTTCCAGCATCAAACTGCAGTTGCTACTTTTCAGTGTCGGGGTACGAGGGAGATGGGGTTGCAGCTGGATTCTCCCATCTTGGTAATGTTTTCTGTGGACATTATTAAGGAAGATAGAGCATGGAATCCAGAGGAGTGGGAGCTCACATTTTGGGATCACACATCCTGTATAAAATATATCTGAATGACTTATAGCCTCTGCTGTCTTGACCCTTGTGTCAGGTTTTGCTTTTACAGATCCCAGCAGGCAGCCATCTAGCAGGATAACTTCTGCTTTAGAGCCAGAGCACTGTATCTTGGGGCTTTCTTTGGGAAGCACTTTTTATATCATGGTGCAGGAAGACTTCCTTACCCCATGCTTTAAAGTTACTCTGAGGGATATGGAATATGCCCTGCACATCCCCAGGGACCAGGTCCACAGGGATCCTGGCCAAGGATGGGCAGAGCACCATGTCCTGGGACATTTGCAGCACAGCCTGGCGCCAGGCACAGGAATTGAGGTGCTTGTGCGTGGCCTGAGCTCAGTGCTTTGATGTCCCACTTCAGCAAACCCTCAGGCAGTTGGAGTTGTCTGGGTCCAGAAGGGAATGTTTGAGATTTCCAGAAGGTCTCAGAGCTCAGACAGGCACAGGGCTGCCTCCTCCCCTGACGCCTGTACAGGGAGAATTAAATCCTTTAGAGGTTTCCAAAGCAGGATCTGACCTCCAGGCACAGGCAATGAGAAATTCATGGACAACCTGACCTGTTTCACATGAGGTTTGTTTAATCAATGAGCCTCATCAACGTACCCAGCTTTGGGACCGCTTAGAATGGACATCTCAGTGAATCTTCCTCTTCAGAACATCTGCATGTGTGGGTTTGCTTCAGATACAGTAAATTAATAGGTGTGATACATCCTCAATCGTGACGCAGTCTATTTGAGAATAGGTTTGGTTTTGAAGTATAATGCTTGAATTTTACCTGTTTGTTGGTCAAAAGAGATTTTTAATAGAAATAAGGAACTAAACCCAGATCCTTAGTTAAATATATCACAGATAATTTAGTTTGATGGGAGTGTGTTAGATACCCTGAGAGCATCTAGAAGAAAAGCATTTATTTCAAACACCTCCCACTCCTCCATCTCTTCACTGCAGTTACCTGCACTTCATCCTCACCTCCATGACCTGTTGTTTCCCTGGTATGTGTCTGCACTGCAGCAGCTCTGTGCTGTTGAATCCCCTAGTAATACACATGGATTCTGTGGCAGACACTGATTACATGAGTTGCTGATCTTTGCAGATTGGAATCACCCTTGTATCCTATCGCTCACTCATCTCCTAAAGGTGATCTGGACTCAGCAGATAGGTGGGATGGACTGAGAGCTACTGGTGGAGCAGCTTCTCCAATGTGTCCATGTTTTCTTTCCACTGGCTGCATCTCCTAGGATTTTGCCAAGGGTTTTTGCAGTGTGAGCTGAGCCAAGGGCCTGTCTTTGCAAATGGGCATACAGGCAGCAGGTGGTTACCAGGTTCATGGTTTGTTTGTATGCAGAGGGCTGGATATTAGGATAGTCATTAACATGTCTTTAACAGTTAGTCATTAACAGTCTCAAACTTTATGACTGTATCAATCTGACTGTGATGAACTAGTCATTAATACAGTTCAGCTGTCAGGAAGGGTGTGATGGCACTGCTCGGATCCAGCCATCCCTGGTTGCCAGTGGAAGTTCTGCTGCCTCAGAGTGAGAAATTCCGAATGCAATTCCATGGCCACCACGTCTGGGAGAACTGACAGGACTTCAGACCTAGTTTGTGAAAATGAGTAATTACAAAGGGCCCCATTCAAATGTGCTGACAGATGTTACTGCTGCCAGAAAAGGTATATTTATGTCTCTCTTCCAAGCAGGAAACTTGCACTGAGGTTTACGAGGGCTGCATGAAGAGCACTGGCAGCAAGTGGGGAAGCCGACATTACAGCAGGCAGCTCTCCTCAGTGGCAGCCAGCTTCTAGGGGGAGAATTTCATATATCAAAATGATTTCTGAGCTTTACAGATCTCTTTGGTTAGACTTTGCCATCGGAGACAGCGCTGGTTCCCTCTCAGTGTCACCACCAAGTGAGAAGTTTAATAACATAAAATGGTCATGTTGACCATTTCAGTCTTTAATAAAGTGAATGCTGAAATAGCAGACGGTGCAGGTAGGTGCTGCAGAGCATTCCCAGACCCTGGGTCAGAAGGGGAGCACTGAGCTAGTTTGGATGTCTGCAGTCCCTGATAAAGAGCCACTGGGAGAGCTCATGATTTAGATCTTTGCAAAGCTGGGGAACTTTTAGCTATTGGATTAATGTCAGGCTCTGCTAATGAATTTTCTGCCTGTGTTTCCTGAACCAGAGCTGGGATGTTGCAGTGTGCCTGAGGACAGAGTGGTGCTCTCTTCAAGAAAGGCTGTCACTTGGTTACCCTAATGCAAAAATGCCTTTTGGAAAGGAAGGGAATAAACTGTGTAGGAAGCAAGCACTGGCCTCAGCTTGGCTTAACCATA
Organism: Loriculus beryllinus; assembly: GCA_039877255.1. NCBI lineage: Eukaryota > Metazoa > Chordata > Aves > Psittaciformes > Psittacidae > Loriculus > Loriculus beryllinus. The sequence continues at coordinate 6,213 of JBCJKH010046509.1, read as the reverse complement.
TGTCTATACTCAGGAAAGAAGAATACATATTCCAGTATGCTGACCATAATTACCAAGAAATGAAGTCAAACCTTGATGATTAAAACAGCATTAAAAGCTGTTGCCTTAAAGGCACAGGGTCTACTTTTCTTATCACCCTCAAGTTGAGAGAGTTTGACACAGGCATGCTTTAAATTAGCAAATCACAGTACTTTACTTCCAGGCCTGTGACACACAGCATTAATTCTGATCGTGGCTTGTTATGCCAGGGGATGCTCAAGGTGCACATCATGGAATAGATGAGGACCTTCCTTTTTCTCTTCTTGGATAATAGTTTGGATTTTCCAATGGGCTCAAGAGCGCTGTGGCATTGAGGCTGGAAATGACAGTATGAAGTATGAGGAGTTAACAGAGTTTCTGCACCAAATGATGCTTTTCTTTTACCAGTAGTGCAGCAGCCCTTGATGGGGCTCCATGTTTAGTGTTTTCTGACAGTGCAGAAAGATCAGTGACTGTATGAAACACATTTAGTTTTCATTTTCACTTTTTATGTGTCTCTTGTAATCAAAAGGCAATGCAAACTCCAGCTTGTGGTTTATTGCTATTGCTGTCTTCCCATGAGCTCTGGGAGCAAAGCAGGTTGGATGAGAAGCAAAATGAGAGCAGTTTAATAGCAATCGCCAGACAGTCAGCCAGAAATAGCACTGCTATAGAAGAGAGAGTAAATAAAATAATCCTGTCAAACCCCACTGCAGTTCAGGTTTCCAAACGGGAAGATAAAAGAGACATTTCTGAGCCCTTTTAGTCTACTTCCCATATTGCTTCTGTTCAAAATATGGGGGGATCTTTGCACCAAAACAATGGCCCTGCTTTTAGTACAGGCTCAATAGGTCTCTTGGGGCCAGCTGAGAGTCTTGTTTGCAAACACTGAGCAGCACGGGGACAATTCCTGTCACTTGAAGTGTGGTTTTGACCCACAGGGAACACTGGGTGACTTGTGCAGCACATCCCACCCCTTCCCTTTCCCTCCCAGTAGCACAGATCTCCACAGACTGCCCTGGTTTGGGTCAAGCCTGGCTCTAGCCTGCAGCAGGGTGGGAATGGGCAAAATATGAAAGCAAGTTTGTAGAGAACAGTGTTCCCACAGCCTGGTTCATGCCCATTGATGAGAGTGGCTGCAAACAAGGTTTGTGCGGGTCCAGACCATAGAGCACAGCAGGGAAGTTTGATCTTCCCATTAGTCTCCTTGGCTAGCAGATAGCAGAACACAAAGGATGAATTCCAGCAATTGACAGGATATCTGTTAGAAAAAGCACTTTAGCTTTCAGATATGGCATATTCAAGGAAAGGAAACATTCCTTTTCACAAGCAAAACAGCCCTGTGTGACCCTCAGTGGTGAAATCCAGAAAGGGTTGGATTTAGAGTCCTGCACAGCCTGTGTTTTCTGGGTAGGGAACAGGTTCAGCCTACCCACAGAGCCACGCAAGAGGTAAGATGCTGTACAACACACTCTGTGCCTAGTTTATCGCTCCTGGGATTGCAGTGGGTGTCAGTTTGCCTCCCAAGTGCAACCTCCAGAGCTGAATTTCTAACCCCTTCCTGCTGTGGCCTTTCAGCAGCACAAGTTTAAGCCCCTGGGAGCGAACTGGTGAGACCAGAAGAGCTGAATGGCTGCAGGAGGGTTCCCATCTCCTGTGATTAGCTCTTTGGGAACACACTTGACCTCACCAATGGGGCTGGGCTTGAGGTGGAACTATGGCACCAAAATGCCACCCATGTTCTACTAAATACACTGAGCAAAAATAGCATTTCCCCAGCAATGCTTTGAGCTCCAGTCCTCCCCATCCAATCCCACACTGCAGCTTCATGGAGCTGGCAGGAATGAATCAAACATCTCTGCCCGGCTCGGGAGACAGACGCTGCTGAATAATCCATCAGGAATGTGCCCAGTTCCCCAGCACAGCTGTGCTTGGGCAAGGAGGAGTTACCTGAACAGCTATCACAGAGGTTTCAGGTCCCCCTCACCCCATGGCAGCCCTGCGGATCTTGTACCAATGTGGCCTATCCTAGGAAGCCTGTGGTAGGAAGCAGGTGGCTGAGGTGGTGTCAGAGAGATGTTGCTACATCCCCCCATCTAATAGGATCCATCCTTCATCCCACCTCCCTGCTTCTAAAGGCAGACTCATCCCAAACTGCTGTGTCCAGCAGTGATAGCAAAGCTCAGTTAGTGCCATCCAGCCACAGAAGGGCTTAGGTTTATTTCTGGTATCAGAAATGCAGCCTCTGAATCTGATGCTCTTGTGCATCGAAGGCTTCCAATGGGTCTTTCACTGAGGACCTATTTGCAGCTCCGATCTGCACTGTAAAATTAACCAGCATCATTATTCCATTACAGAGATGGGGAGGGACTAAGGGGGAAATTCCATTTCACCCAGAGACCCACAGCCAGTCCCAACCAACCCCAGGAGCTGCGCTCCAGAGCCCAAGACCCAGGGCCTCAAGTGTGGAGTTCCTCCCCAAGCCACTTTGAAACCACTCTGCCATGGGAATGTGCAGGATTTTGATAACCAGGACCAATAACCTACATATGCAATGAGGAGCTTGGGTCAGATCATTCTGTGGTTGGCATCTTTTGTATTGTCAGCTCATAAGAGGGATCTGGTGACTCATGGCTGGAAACTGCTTTCTCCACTTGTGTTTTACAGATGGTTTGTTTTATGCATGAGAAGCAGTGTGTGACCCAGGATAGAGTAAACCCCAGCCCTTGCAAAAACGTGCCATCCTAAAATCAGAGCCCTTGGATAAGGCCTCCCCACCCATCCTCACACATCACCCCCAGGAATAAATAGGAGGAGTTTCTGAAATGGGTGACGATGGCTGCACACAAAGCTAATGGGAACAAACTACCTGGGACCTCGTCCTCTCAGGAACTTACCTGTGCCCCTAATGGAGGTGAAATTCCCTCCTCAAGTGCTGTGTAAGCCATTAAATAGCTTTCAATTCTACTGCCATTTTGCACTAGCAGTTGGCTGTGCAGGCACATTGCTGTCCTTGTGGTGAGTATCTAATTACCTCTGCAGCATCACGGGAGGGTTTGACTCTTACAGGGGCTCACACAACCACAGCCTGCAAAGAGGTGCTTGGGCAGAAAGAAGGGATTGATTAAAGCTAGAGAGCAGGAGGAGAAAGCAGTGCTGAAGACAAGTCCAAGTCAATTTAATTGAACAGCCTGATTTACAGGGTAATCCTTCCTACAGATAGCAATACCCACTGCAGTAATTTGGGGGTAGCCACATAATTTATTGTGGAAGGCACACCCAGCTTCAGGTTTCCCAATGGAAGTTCAGCCTTGGTTTCCTTACAATGGGCACAAAGGAGATTCCTTTCTTCTACGAACAGCTAAAAAAGGTCTCCCCCCTGCTCTGCCCTTCAGAGGAGGGACAATGAAATGGGGGTAGTTAAGCTGGAGTGAGAGCAGTAAATACCCTGACCCAGGCAGGTCCATCCCCTGAGTACAGGCACTTCAGCTGTAAGCCCCCAGTGCATGCAGGGAGCAGAGTGTGGTAGGTTTATATAACATGTCAAACTTTGTTCTGTGCTCTCATCAAATTTGGCTTCATCTTTTCCTTATGCACCCTTTGTACCTATTACGTGAACAGGCTGCAGAGCATTGTTCACAAGAGCTTAATTAACCTCAGCTAGGGGAAGAAAAGGCACTCACAGAGGCTGTAGGGTAAGAGAAGATCCTGTTCAGACAGATCAGTGCAGGTGACACAGATGCATCCATTTCCTTCCTGTGGATCTGCCTGCAGAGGCTGCAGGTCCGTGTCTCTGCTCCTCGTGTCCTGCTCTGTGCCTCGCGGCTGCATCCCCAGCTCCATCCAACCCCACCTGCTCTCACCCTGTGCTCTGCTCCATCTGTCACCTTTGCCAGAGGCATCACCAAGACACAGCACTGGGAAGGGCCCGGGAGATCAGCCATTCCCTTTGTGGGGTTAAGTACACTCGGATCATCTCTGATGGATGTTTGTCTAAGCTCATGTTTGACAGCCTGCTTGGAATGCCAGCCCAGGGCTGCCCTGTTTTGCCTGTTCTGGTGCGGAAGGACTCTTACAGCTTGAAACATCTTTTTCCAAGTATCTCATTCTCTTCTCCCTTGTGGTAAATTAAGCCAAGCCACAATCAAAATGGGGAATAATTGATCACCAGCCTCTGTAGAAGAGAAGCAGCTTTCATGTATTGGAATATCAATAGCACATTCCTTTATTTATGGCCTTCCTAGATGAAACAGGTCCATTTCTTTGGCCTTTCCCCACTGAGCAGGTTTGGAAAGTCTTTTTTTGTCTTTTTATATTTTCTTGCTCTTATCTGCTTTAACTACAATAATTAATGTTGTGTGACAGTTGGAACTGGCCAGTGTAAACCGGCCACTCATCAGCCTGGCTTAGCTATGGGCAGGGTAAGATATAATGCTGTACTAACAGAGCCAGTATATAAAGGAGGGTGAATTCTATAGCTTAGTAACTTCTTCCTCATTTTCTTGTACATTATCCGTGGGATAATCAGGAGCAGCAGCAGGCCTTGTTTGCTGCATACCTCTCATGCAGCCCAGATGAATTCCTAAATGTTATTGAAAGCCAAGTGCATTTGAAGATGCTTTGCTGAGAAGCTAAATAGAATCACAGAATCATGGAATGGTTTGGGTTGGGAAGGACCTTAAAGCTCATCCAGCTCCAACCCCTGCCACAGGCAGGGACACCTTCCACTAGACTAGGTTGCTCCAAGCCCCATCCAACCTGGCCTTGTAATGTGTAAGTATATAAACGTAATGATGTTACTTTTTAACAGCTGTTGGAACCTAAGTGATAAAAGACTCATGGATCAAATAGTTATTATGCTTCCCATACTTTGGGTGTCAAAATGTAGTCAGTTGGGAAATAATATCCAGTCATTGCACAGCAGGGAGGAAGGGAATAGTGGGAGTAGGAGATGCTGAGGCCACTACGAAGGACATGGCCCAGGTACAGTTATTAGTCTGTGACATGGACTGAACTGCCTAGAGACCAGGAGGCAGTGGGTGTCCCCATGTGCAGACATGTGCTGCTCGCCCCTGGTCAGGGGGTGGTCTGGGGGTGAGCAGCAGTGGGCAGAACAGTTTAAGAGGCTCCAGGCTCCTGCCCAGAGACCATCTCATGGTGGTTCATGTTCTCTGGCAGATCCGTGAGCAACTTGACTAAAAAAGGATGATGTACCATTTATTTTGCAAGCTTAATGGTTTGTTTAAACGAATACCTGCAGCTTGGCTTTAGAAAACCTCACTGCTGCGTCTTACCTGAGTAAATAAAGACTACACATTGATTTTATGTTTCTCCTTAAATGAAATCTTTGACCTGGCAATTACCTTCAGGGCACCCTCAAAAATAAAAAGGTATTTAAGTTAAACTAACGTAATAACCCTGAATAGTTGCTTTTTATAGTGGGCAGGGCAAGGAAATCCTAATGGTGTGTTGCTAAAGTTGGCTTTTTAAATCTGTGTACGCCTTGTAACTTGGATCACCTTCTGTGCCCATCCTGTGCTGTTAGTGTTAAGTTAGTGATGACTGTTTTCTGATAACTGTTCCTATAAAGACACAATGATCTTTATAGGAGCCAGGGCTTCTCCTACACCAGTATAGTAGCAATAGTCAAATGGGTGAACAGATGGGGTTGAGGGGTTTGGTTGTAAAGGTTGTGAACATGAAGAGGGGTAAGAAAAAAAATGTAAACTGGATCAAGAGGTTAAACCCAGGAGTAACGGGACAGAGACAGGTTGGGGGCTCTTTGACCTGAGAATCAGGGTGATCTGCTTGCCAGCGAGTTGTGTATGAATGGGGAATGGTTCCAAGGGGAAGAGACCTGATTCTGTGAGAATGTGTTTGGAAAACAGAGATGGTCACTGCTCACTCTGCCAAAACAGGCCCCAGCTGGTTCCTCAGGATCTCCGCTTCTGCTCAACCTGGTTTGCAGCACAGGAACCACATCAGGCCCTGTACTTCCTGATGGCTCATCCTATGAAATAAGACTTCCCATTGTGAAATGTGATGGAAGGACATTACCTGCTCAAAGGCATGCAGAGAAGGACTTGGGGGTGGTGGTCAATGCGAAAATGAACATGAGCCGGCTTCAGTGTGCGCTTGCAGCCCAGAAAGCAACCGTATCCTGGGCTGCATCCAAAGGAGCGTGACCAGCAGGTC
>JBCJKH010046508.1:18087-28906 GCA_039877255.1 Loriculus beryllinus | reverse complement strand
TGAACACTGCCAGGGATGGGGCAGCCACAGCTTCTCTGGGCACCCTGTGCCAGCGCCTCAGCACCCTCACAGTGAACAGAACAGAGGCTTCATTCATCAGGAGGTCTTTATTAGCAAAAATAAAAGGTTTCTTTTCATACAGATAAATATGCAAAAGTTCACATGGTGATAGAAGCTGTGGCCAGGTCCCAGCATGAACCCCCCAAGGAATGGAGCTGCTGATGCTCTTGCTGCAGCTCCAGGGCTGTCCTTGCTTCTCCTGAATCTACAAAGTCTAGGTATTTGGTGGAAAAATGACTACAGAGGTGGCTCAACAGGAGCTTAGTGTGTCCCTGTACCAGTTAAATGAAGTTATATAGAACTGGCTCCCATGCTATCTGATTGCTTCCAGTAGAAGGAGTGACTGATAGAGCAGCACACCTGCTTGGAGCTGCTCTTGCTCTGGGATAACCAGCTTGTGCATGGGCGGGCTGCCAGCAGGAATGCCCTTCTGTCACCATAGATGTACAAATAACATAAATTCAGTATAAATAGCCTCTCTTCAATAGTAGTTTCCAAAGCAAACAACAAACTGACAGTGTTTCATCACACTGATGCCCTAATGCTTCTAAATATTAGAAGCAAATGCCTCTGGGTTAAAGCATTTTCCCCTGGCTCAGTGTCCTGTAGCTCTCATTGGGGGCATGCAGGAGACTGGGGAAGGGGAGCCCTAAAATCAGATGTTCTTGGGGGCACTGAAGCTGCTCTTGCTTCAGCCACCCCCCTGAAGCCCTTGGCTGCTGCAGCAGTTCATGGGGTTAGAAACAACATGAGCTCGAGTGCTGCATGCAGCTTTAAGCATTTGAATACAAATTACACAGGCCACCTTAAAATGGTGGTTAATGAAATATCCTTTACCTTCTAAAAGCAAAACCCCACAAAAACCCAGCAAGTAAAACCCAATCAAAGACTGGAAAGTAGTTAAGATTAACCTTTAGGAAGTGCAGAGGGGCTGATCCAGCTGCTCTGGAAGTCAGGCCTTAGCAATGGTTAAGTCAAGTTCTATTAGAACCAAACATTTCATTTTTACTACTGCATTTTTAGTTTCATCTAGACTAATCTACAGGCTGAAGTCTAGAGCAGGGGTCAATTGGGCTCTTGCTGTGGCAGGATTATGTGCATGTCCTCCTTCTCCTCCGCCTTGCTTTTCATGCCCAGGATTAAAACCTGCCCTTGGTTGTATTTCCAGTTATTTTGCTCTGTTGCAAGGCTGTGGAATTTTGCATGTTTGGAATATCTCAGTGCCTAATTCCAACAGCAGAACCAGTGACATGGTTGTTCATAAACCCATCCGATTGCACAAATAAATAGAGGGATAGAACATGATGAGAGTGCTTATTTGCTTAACATTAAACTTGTTCTATTTCAGAGCTGGAATTGCTCCTGGTCAAGGGACCTGCACTCAGGATAAGCTCTGCTCATGGTCTGCTCCCTAGAAGGACATTGCATTGGGTGTTTTAAAGCAATGAATAAAATAGCGCTATCATAACCAGCATTGAAATAGTGAACAATAAATAGTATTTTTACAAGCTCTTTCTCCACAGGATGCTGTAAACACAAACACTGAGGTATTGGAAGTAATAAATAATAAATTCAGTTTTTAAATACTAAACTGGAAGTGAGTGACCTGGAATTCTCTACTTGAACCCTAAAAAATAACTTAATCTCTCGCATGCTCTTGCAGCCTAATGTGATTTCTGACGAACCAGCAGGGTTTGATGTGCAAGATGCAGACCCGCAGGCGTTTTCACTTCCTTCTCTTCATCATCAAGTACTCTTCGATGTAGTTGATGAAAATGTCGAACTCTCCCATAGCCTTGTAAATTCCGTTCTCATTCATCTGCAGGTGAAAGCCAAGTCTAAGTCTGGATGTGATGATAGAAGTGATGTACGATCGCGAGACGCAGTCTCCTTCCACTGACATCTCTGCCTAACCCCTCAGGGCAACCTGCCCTTCAAGCACCACTCTCAGGGTTTCCCTGCCTTAGGTATTTATGTTACTAAATACTTATTCTGTATAACTGCTCTCTGCGTTAAGTTGAAGCCAGCAGGAAAACCTGCTGCCCCGCTTGCGACACCAGCTCCTCCCAACCCCAGTGTAGCCACGTGAGCGGGGACCTCACCTTCTCGAACGTCTCCTTGATGTGCTTTATGGTTTTGCTTCTCTTCTCGCACGTGAAGAATCTGTGCTGCAAAGGGACGAAAACAACGGCTTCAACCACACGGGTTTCCTTGTTTCCTTCCCAGGCGTGCAGTGCCCGCTCTCCCCTCCTCCTGCCCTCGTCACTGCCTCCTCACTGGTCCCCACCTTCCCCTGCCCCATGGGGCTTTCGAGGCAGTAACCGTGGCTGCTTTGCGTCATGCATTGATGAAGGGAGCCCAGTGTGACCCAGCCTGGGACCCTGAGCCTTATCTCAGCCCCTTGCTGTAAGCCCTGCAGTGCTCTCTGCCCATGGGCAGGGTTGTTCCCATCTGACTCAGCCTGTGGCATGTGATGTGGCTATAGTCACAGCAGACATGGTTTCAGGATGCATTGCTGCGCACTGATGATGCTCCGCACCCAGGTAAGGGATGGACCCTCCACCCCCTCCCCTCAGAGCCTCTGAATCACTGTTATTTAACTGATAAAAGCTGGAGAGGGGCTAGGAGAAACCCCATCCCTATGGGATCTGCCTGCTCCTCCACACCATCCTAACACTCATTCTTTTGCTCCTGTAAGACCCAGCACCCGCTCCCCACCCTGCTGCTGGTCCGAGACTGGCCCAGCCAATCTGGACCATTGCTTTCATCTCCCTCCAGTGATGCTGAGCCCCACTCACACAGCGCCTCATCGTCGCCTTCAGGCTCAGCAGCAGGTTGCCCAGGTCACCCATGCTCTGCTGGTGGTGCGTGCTGGTCCTCATGGCACTGGGCAGGACCTCTTCCATGTAGAACCGCATCATCTCTGACACCGACTGGCACCCGAAGCTCCCCTGGGATGGAAGGAGGTAACTGCACTGGGGCTGGCCAGCAGCACTGGGGTATGTGGGTGTTGTCAGAGCACTTGCAGCACATTAGAACCACTCGCTGCAGCTGTGATGAACCACACATCAGCCCCGCTGCAGGCACACGTGTTAGTGCATGGCTGGAGGATTGTCCTTGTGTGACGTTAAGAAATGTCCCCGTTTCCAGTCTGCCTCCTTTGTTACAAAACACTGGCCAAACGACGGAGAAGAATAAGGGGTTTAGATAAGAATTGTAATATTTACCTTAAAATCATCCAGCAGTTCGGAGCTGAGCAGCTGGATGCTAAGTTCGTCATCTTTTGATTGCTGTAGAAGGATGCAATGGGAACAGGAGTTACTTAGACAAAAAAAGTCAACACTGTTTTTCACTTTGCATTTCCAAGTGATCATTTTGCTTTGTTTTTATGGTCTCACTGAAGCAAAGGGCAACCAGCCCAGTAACAGCAGCTACAGGTGTGCTGGTGTGCACCAATTCCTTGGTCAATAATCATAGAACCATGGTATCGTCAGGAACTTCTTCCTAATAATCTTGCAGTGCAACTACTGCTAGGTGAAGGCAGTGGGATAATGACCTTACAAACATCAGTGCTGCTGATTTCATTAGTGTGAGGCTTCTTCTGCTGCTGCCACTGCTGCAAACCCTCCTAAGCTGCAGAGGGTGTTGATGTAAGAGGGTGTTGCTGATGCAGACAGCTCTTCATATAGGTCCCAAAGTCATGGCAGCCCCTGGAAGCCAGGCATCTGCCCCAGCCTGGCTGCTCACTGGGGCAGGAGGGTTTAATCCCTCTGGTTTTGTGATCTCTAGATCTCAAGTCAATGGAGAAATAAGGATCTGCAGAAGGTGTTTGTTCTTGTGGTGCCTCTGCACCATCAGCTCGGGAAGACCAGAGAGCTGCAGAAGACCAGAGACCCAAAGCATCACCCTGCAGCACCAAGGTACTTCAAGCTTTCCTGAGAGGTGAGAAATGTTCCTTCCCAACGTATAGTAGAAGATTTACAGCACGCTTTAAATCTAAAGTCTGTTCATTTGATGATAAATACAGGCTATGAGACTATCTTGAGGTTTAATCTGGAGAATTTTCTTGTTTTATTGCTAAAACACACTGACAGCAGCTAAAATAGCAGCAATGATGTGACCAACCATCTCTACCAGTATTGATGCAGTGACAGATGCTATACCTTGTGTTGCTTTCTCAGCAGCCCTGCGATTCCTATTAGGCACCTTTCACAGGCACCAAAGCAAGTGCTAGTTATTTCAGTGTTTCTCCTGGCTTAAAATACCATGTTCAGGCTTTTGTAGTTCTTTCCAAGAAAAAGCCTGCAGCAAAAGATTTCCCTTTTCATCTAGCATTCGCTCCAGCCTTGAAGAAGGAACTCTTTCCTTCCTATTGATTCTGTCTGCAACATTTAGGGGGAAGTCTGGCTAGTGAGGTTGGCAAAGCTTCATTACGAAATCTCTTGAGTTCATGGTAACTAAAACTAGGAAGAAAACCTTTTCATGTTGTCTCTCAGCAAGCAATGAAACCCAGCTTCTGCTCACCCCCATCAGCCCATTGCATAACACACAAACTCACGCTGGGAGCAAGCTGTCTCCCCCCTCATCCACCTCACCCCGATGCACACAGCAGAACAAGGAGGAGATGGGACTTGCAGGGTTGTACTCACAAAGTAATCCTTGATTTCCTCAAACTTCATCCTCAGCTCCTTAAGCTTTGCAGGCAGGAGCTCTGGGAAGTGCAGGCAGCTGGGCTCAGCCGAGGAGCTGCTGGTAGGCAGGGTGCAGGCAGCCAGGAGCAGCAAGGCCAGGGCTGATGAGCAGAGCTGCATGGTGCGAGAGGAGAAGCTTGGTCCAGCTCTCGGCTGAATTTCCCAGGAGGGGAAACGAAGCAGATCTGCAGCCTTCACCTTGATGGAGCCCCTAATTTATACTCTCAAAACATCTCTCCATTTCCTCTCCCCATTTCCTGGCGAGCAATATTGGGGTTTTAAGTCATTCATTAAAACCAAATGTCACTTGAGTTTCCCGTCATCTTGGGTTTCCTGTTCTCTTGACCTCCCTCCTCTCCTCACACCCCATCAAATCTTTTTGTGCTTAGACTCTGCATTTTTTGGTTTTGTCATTGCTTGCTTCTTGTAAATTTAAATGTGGCTGAAGGGGAAAGCTTCAGAAATAATGCAGAGAGGACAAGGTGCTGTATGAGGTTATTGCTGCATTCTCACACTTTATTTTTAGACGAATGCCATATTGTTAGGAGAGCAAAAAGTGTTTCTGTTTTTAAACCTGCCCCTATCAAACCTGCACTGAGGATCCCCAGCACCATGCATAGATCAGCAGCATTGCTTTTAGTGAATAGGCATCAATACGCTGCCTCCTCTTTTGGCATTTCAATGCTATGCTGCAAATACATATAATATAGATATAAATTATATAATAATATACTTAAATCTTAAATTTCAATATGTGTTTTTTCCCAGTTAACACATTTACCTGCTGAAGTCGATGAGTTCACACTGCCTTCAGCTAGCTCAGAGGCTTTGCTGCCAAACTTCAGCTGGTGTTGTGTCTGAATGCTGCTGGGATTAGGTCTCTGATGGGCTGGGATGCAGTGGGAGAGCCCAGCCTGGCTGGGACGTGCTGCTGCTCATGTCCCTTAAGCTCCATGGCTGCATCTCTGGAGCAGGGTTTGAGCCGCTATTGGTGTACAGAGCTGAAGCGTATTAGCAGGTCATGGATATTCATGTTTCTGCTTTTAAATCCTATTTCATTTCCTAGAAATAGACCCAAACCCTATCCAAGCAGCCCAGTGCTGGCTCTACGAACTGGGTGTACTGGGACTTACTGTCCCAGCTCTGATAAAATTATCATTTCAGAATTGAAGATAATTCTTCTGACGTCTCTCTTCCGCTTTCCCCCTTTCCTGCTCTCTTTGTATGTATTGGTACACCTCCTCCCTGCTTCCTTGTGATAAAGATTTCACTGACAATCTCTTATCCATGAAAGAGAAAGGAGAGGTGAATTTGGCTTCTCTGAAATCAGGATTTTCTCTGAAAGCTTCCATGCTATTTTGAAATAGCACATCCCTCCCAGCCTGCCTCAAGCGCATTCTTTTGGACAGATCAGTTCAATTTTCATCACCTTCCCTGCATTGAATTTCCTTTAAGTTCAATTTGCAATCCCCTGTGAAGGAATTTGTTGCAAAAAAAAAAACAAAAAAAAAACTGGAAAAGGCAAAGTCCTGCTTGTTACCATATATTTAGATTTTTTTAGATTCTATTTTTAGGGGAGGAAGAAAGGAATGTTTGGTGTGCGTATGTATGAGCAAGAGTAAAGGGAGTGAAACATTAGTAATCAAAGCGTTTGAGGAGGAGACAACATGGGATTTTGTGTTCTGATTTGTTTTCTTTTGTTGTTGATACTGCCCCTTCTAGAGGAGCGGGGAAGGCCTGCTCCCAGTGAATCACTGCAGGCACACTTTGTCATCTGAATCACAGCGTGTGTCATATATTTGGTGACCCGTTTTTCTTCCCCTGCTCTAAATGCAGCAGTGCAGTTTCTCCCCCTACCACCAGCAGAAGCTGTGAGAAAGGAGAAGAGCAGGAATAGTCGATGGCTCAGATCAAAGTGGTTAATTTTAAACTCAACCTGTTTCCACTGGGAGAATCCTACCTTTCTCTGCTGGCTCCCGCCTTTGGAGATTCTTTGCTTTTTTCATAGGCTCATAGAATGGTTTGGGTTGAAGGGACCTTAAAGCTCATCCAGATCCACCCCCCTGGCTCTTTAGGTCTCATCAAAACTGATGTGTGAAGGCCAGCGGGTGAGCTGCTGTCAGGAGGCAGTGCCCTTGCTGTGGGTCTGCATGCAGCCTGGAGTAAAGCCAAGAGCTAAACCAGCTCCATAGCCCGGAGCTAAACCTGCTCCCTTTAGTGAAGGCTGCAGCCCCAGGCACATCTCTGTAACCCAGGTCCCCCGCAGCAAAGGGGTCACTCTTAGCCCCACCTACAGGCTCAGGCGCTGGTATCCTTGTGAGATCCAAGCAAAGTGGTTTTAGCCACACAGGAATCTCGTCTACAGGAGCTGGTGCAGCCACGGCACGGCACCCGGAGCCCTCCTTCCTCCCTTCCTGCCAAGGGGCTGAGCTCTCATTTCCAAACCTCTCCTATTCTTAGCAACCTGTGGGTCTCCATGAAGTCATTTCAGTTTGCCACCCGGAGCTTGCAGAGCTGTTCTCACCCTTGTGCAATTCCCTCCTCCCTGTTTTGGAACCTGCTTTGGGTTTGGTTTTGGTTACGAGCGTAAGCCAGATGTGTCCATTCCACAAAGGAAACTGGCCTGCGCAGGGCCGATACTCTGCTGTGTTTACCTGGGTTTCCTTTGCCATGTCAGAGATCTTGACGGTGCAGTTTCACTCTGAATCACTTGTGCTTACTGCTGTGGAAATGCATTGACTCTGCAGCATTACGAAGCTGTTGCATGAATGAATAAAGCACCTTTTCCTAAAGAGTATCCGGGGGATGTGGGTGTATTTCTGAGCCCTTTAGGAAACAGCTTTCATGTTTGCCAAGCAGATCATTTCAGGAAGGAAAGTGTGTTACTCAAAAGCCATTCATGTACTTTTACCCCACCTCCCACAAACTTCTATGAGTGGTGTGGTTCTCAAGAAATGCTCCTCAGGACAAGCGGAATTGCTTTTCTGCAGTAAAACAGAGACATTCAGGCATGTGCTTTTTCCCCACAGCGTGCCATGTGGAAAGCTTTGTCCTGGATGTGGTTCTGCACAGCCAGCACTAGCTGGGCTTGGGCTCTGTAGGCATCCTGTCCTCCGGAACAAGGTGGCATTTCATCCTTTGTGTTAAAGGGGCTGCCTGTGTGTGTAGCTTTCTTAGAATCATAGAATAGTTTGGGTTGGAAGGGACCTTCAAATGTCATCTGGTCCACCCCTCTAATAAGCAGGAGCATCATCAACTAGATCAGGTTGCCTAGAAACCCATCCAGCCCGGCCTTGAATGACTCCAGGGTTGTCTCTTATGTTGGTGAGCAACATGTGGGCAAGTTTGTACATTTTCTTCCTCTTCTTGGTCTCTGTCATTGCTTTCAGGCAAAGGAACATTGCACATTTTATGCACTGTTCTAGATATAGCCATAATGGTGTGTTTCGTCCTTTCCTTTTCAGAAATTCCCCATTTCTCATGCCTCTGCAAGCAGTGACGCTCTGGGGAGGCAGGGACGTGGTGGCTTTTAATTCACCTTGTGTGAAGAGCAGTTTTGAAGCAATGGCTTTTGCCCTCTCGGCAGCCCCGTTGCCGATGACTAACAGTTCCTGATGGACGAAGCGTACAGTGGACTGCTTCTTTTTGCTGGCAAGGCGTGACGTTGGATTTCTCACTTCTGGAAAGCTGCTTTCTAGCACCCTTGCCAAGATTTACAATGTGACTCATCATCAGCTTCAACAGGTAAATCCCAAGTTACTCTCTGGAAATTTAACCCATGTCATTGCTGTGCCTTGTAACAGCTAAGTGTCCAGAAAGAGGTTATTAATCATGTATAGGAGATGTTGTGGTGATCTCTACTGTGACTTCTAATATGACATAGATGGAGGATTGCATAAGTTCTTAGCAGGTCCAGAACTTCCATTTAATCTAAATGAAGCTGGAATTGTCACCTGAAAGTATTGAGTAATGGTGACTCCCTCCTATGTGTTTGAGTGATTAATTTAACTGAGGAGTATTTGCACTCTTTTAATTGCATAGCTTATTGCTCTCTATAGCTACCTGGAAGGAGGTTGTAGTGAGGTGGGGATCAGTCTCTTTTCCCAAGTAACAAACAATAGGACAAGAGGAAATGGCTTCCAGTTGTGACAGGGAAAGTTTAGATTGGATATTAGAAACAATTTCTTCATGGGAAGGTTTGGCAAGGACTGGAATAGGCTGCCTGGGGAAGTGCTGGAGTCACCATACCTAGGAGTATTAGAAAGACATGTAGATGTGATGCTTAAGGATATGATTTAGTGGTGGACTTGGCAGTTGGTTGGACTTAATGACTTTAAAGATCTTTTCCAGCCTAAATGATGATGTGATTCCTGGATTCTAATGACGCTTTCTCAGCTGAGTTTGTTTGTAAGTAAGTTAAAGAAGGTAAAAGTATGCAAAACCCCCCCAAATATAATGGTACATTTTGACTTATTCAAATACCTCTTGCACTGCCTTTTCTTTTGAGCATTGTGAGCAATGGAATTGCCTTGATCTCTTGAACAGATCATTTCACAAGTCCTGTTCTGATGAGTTTCTAGTTTTGGTATTAGTGGCTTGTGTGGATCTCCTGGTGAATATTGCCTTTGTCATGATGTAGCATCAACTCTCTGACCAATAATACAAATACAAGTTATATATAACTATGAATGGTCATAAGACAGAAGGTGGTTATCATGGTTTGAGAAATCAGATAGTGCAAACCAGCTGCTCAGAAGTGTAATGTGACCATCAGGGTGAATTACGGAGGCAATTTCACTCCTTGTCCACAAAGCCAAGCACAGGCTGGCTCACTCCGCGGTGGAGTTTTGTGGTGGTTTTTCACATGGTGCTGAGGGGTTGGGAAATCCTGGGCTTTCTTTTCCACCCCACACCACACAATGAAGCACGTGCCTGGCAGTTGTCCCACTTGCAATGTCCCAGCCGGAGCAGGGCACAATAAATAGGCCAAGAGCACCGGAGGGGACGAGGCTGCGGCGGCGGCGGTGGCGGCTCCGGTGCCGCCGTGGGTCCCGGTGCATCCCGGTTGGGATGAGGTGGAGCGAGAGGCGGAGGCCGTGGCGGTCACAGTTCATCGTGCGGGATGTGCAGCGCGTGGTCACACAGGTCTGCGGGGGCCAAGGGCCGGCACCGTGGCACCGGGAGCACGGGGCTCAGCACCACGCTGCGGGCACCGAGCACGGCCCATGCTCAGCACCGGGGAAGCACAAAGGTTACGGCACGGCCTGACCCCGGTGTTTGCGAGCTGGAAATAGCCCTGCGGGAGGGCAGCCGGCCATGGGAGCAGCGCCAAACCCAGCCCCAGCCCCGCCGGCGGCCACAAAGGGGCTGCCCCATTGGGATGAGGGGGTTTAAGGGGGGGCCCTGAAGCCAAAACCGGGGCGGCGGGGGGGGACGAGCCGGGGCTCACCCGTGCGCTTGCTGCAGAGCCGGTCCTTGACGTTGTCGGCTTTGTGGGAGAGGAACTCGATGAGTTCATCCTCGTACTCCTCGGCGATGCTCTCGCACTGCAACGGGAGCCGCTATGGGTCAGAGCCCCATGGAGCTGCCGGAGCCGGGGGGGGGACACGGCTCAGCCCCGGACCCACCGCGAACTTGAGGCTGGAAGCCACGTCCCCGTCGATGGTGACACCGGAGAGCTCCAGCTTGGTGCCGTCGCGGGACAGCACCCGCACGTAGCTCTTGCGCTGGGTGCCCGGGTCCAGCTGCTCCCCGTATTCCTTCATCTTCTCGCACACCCGCTCCAGCAGCTCCGTCAGATGCGCCTCGGAGCGGGCATAGGGCACCTGCGGCAGCGGGACCAGGCGATGGGATGGGTCAGGTGCACCCATGGATGGGCAGATCCCGTAGGAGCCGGGCTGAGAACATTGGGGCTGGAGCAGAGAAGCTGCGTGGGGAGCTCAGAGCAGCTTCCAGCGGCTGAAGGGGGGTACAGGGATGCTGGGGAGGGAGCTGCATCAGGGACTGGAGCGATGGGACAAGGGGTGATGGGTTCAGACTGGAACAGGGGCAGTTGAGGTTGGAGATAA
>JBCJKH010046508.1:0-14160 GCA_039877255.1 Loriculus beryllinus | reverse complement strand
CTCACAGGGAAGAGCTTCTGCCTAAGAGCTCAGCTCAGCCTCCCCTCGGGCAGGTTCAAGCCATTCCCCTTGGCCTGTCCCTACAGGCCCTTGCCCAAAGCCCCTCTCCAGGTTTCTCTCTCAAGCAGTGGGAATCCAAACCTTTCCGATAACTCCTGGCCTCTTGCAGTTTTGGGGGTGAAAACTTCCCAAGAGCAATTGGATTCTCTAGCCAGTTCCTGAATTGAGCAGTGATGCATTGGCCTCCTTTGGGCTGGTCCCTGGCATCACAGAGAGCTCCTGGGTTTGAGCTGGACTTGCCCCTTTCTGAACACATGCTGAAGCCCAAGGGCTGGGCAGTTGAAGGAACACTATGAGGAGCTGCTCTTTAGCAGTGTTATCAGACCGTAAAGACCTGCAGTATGCGTTTCCCTTTGGGGAAGATGCCATTTATGATAACAAAAATATGAGCTCACATTTGATCAAGGGAAGCAAGAAGTTAACCTTCAAACCCCACTCCAGTGACTAAATGCATGGTTTTCTGCAGAACAGATGTGTTGGTGTCTGAGATCCTCCACCACGCTTTTCCCCTTCCACAAAGGTGAGTCTTAGAGGGGGGAAAAACCCCAAACCCACTATGTTTTGTACAGTTTTCTTTACCCTCTTTGGGTGAAATCCTGGGTTGGCAGCGCTGCCATTGGGTGAGTCACACAGATGAGTGTCACGTCTGTCTCAGCAAGGTGGTGGCTGAGACTGTTATTTTCTGTGGCATGGACCTGGCTTAGGACACGCACAGTGATGATGGGGTGAGCCTGGGGCCACCCATTGCAATGGGGTGATGCTCCCTGGGAGTGGTGGCTCTGTCCTGTATCCTTTCTGATGAGACATGCACCTGGGGACATGCTGGGTTGGGCTGTAGGTAACAGGGGATGGCAGAATCAGCCCCAGAGCGACAGTCATGGGTAATGCCCTACCTCAGGAAGGGGGACATTCTCCCTCAGCCCTGGGAAAGAAGCTGCTCTGCCTGCAAGGGGATGTCCTAAAGCTGCTAAGAGCCCTGCACACCATGAGCCACTCTTGAAGAGATCCTGGAAAACAGAAGTTTTGGGCACCTTTCGAGCTGGGATGAATAGAAGCTGTATTTCCTTAAGCTGGGCTGGTGCTTTGCTCCCTAAAAGGCTGTATTGAGAGTCTGACTGTCAGAGCTGCTCAAGTGGTTATGGTTAGAAACGTGCCGGAGGAGAGGGCACACGATGTACTGCATCGATTGGGCGATAACTGCGCCAATTTCTCTGAGTCATTTGTTGAGTTTACTGAGAAAAACAATTCTTTTTTCTCACTTTTGTCAGCAGCGTTGCAGGCAGAATGTAAAGAGCTGAGGCCAAGGGAGTGCAGGGCTGGGGAGCCTGCTCACTACCTATGGCTCCATCAGGGAAACCCAGCAGCCGCTCCCTGCCCTGCTCCAGCATCATGGATTCACTTCCCATGTGTTTCTGCAGTGCTGCCTGGCATCATCTGGTGCTGACCTGACTTTAGTCATTTCAAATAGCCAAAAGCTTTCAGTTTATCCAGCTCCTGGTTTCTGTCAATAATGAACTGTGCTAATGAAGACAGAGAAGAGCAGTCAGACTTTGGGGAGGCTTTGCTTGTTGGTGTACAGTGACAACGGGTGACATCCAACTGGATGCTGGTGTGAATCCCTGGGGTTCAAGAAGAGCATACCATGTTATCACTTATTCAAATAGGATTTGAAACAGGCTCTGGATTGGAGGGCCAGGTGATTGCTTGACAATTAACCTCTGACTTTGAAGGGGCTGGGGATGAGCACCACTGCTGCAGTCAATTAAAGCACCCAGCTATGATTATGGTAGGGCTGCCTGCCAATTCACACCCCTGCAAGTGCTGAAGAAACGGCTGTAGTGCATAAACCCAAGTAGGCTTTTCTTCTGCTTGTGGAAACAGTGTTATGGTCCTTTGGTGGGGGTTTTGGTGAGCCACAGGATTGCCAGGAGAGATGTAAAATCCTACAAGCGTTATTGTTTCAGGTGGCTGAGCTGGTTGTTTTGGCAGATCTCTTCCTAAAGGATGGCAGGAAGAGTTCCTGAACTCAGGTGTTGTTGCTGGACTTTGTTATGAAGTCTCATTTTCTCTTTTATTGAAATTACTGCAGGCATTTCTGACATTCCCTCTTCTGTCATTTCATATCTGAGATGCTGCTGTGAAAGATGAGTAGTGAAAAAGACTGCCAAACCAAGAATGGTCTGGAAAGCGTTATCACAACTTCTAGCAGGAAAGTACATTGAAATGCACTTATTGAAACTGGTACCTTATCACCCTGAACCGCTTTACTGGAAACCCAGTGTTAACATGTGCCTGTGGTCAGTCCTTGACAGCCTGGCTCCTTCACATCACAACAACCTGGTTGTATCCTATTTTTTAGGATTTTTTTTTTAGGATAAACTGAAAGCTTTTGGCTATTTGAAATGAATAAAGTCAGGTCAGCACCGGGTGATGCTGAGCAGCGCTGCAGAAATGCATGGGAAGTGAATCCATGATATTGGAGCAGGGCTGGGAGCGGCTGCTGGGTTTCCCCTGTGTAACCGGCTGTCTGTGAGTGAGCACCTCATCTCCTGCCATGGACTCCTCAGTCACTTCAGCAAGCCAATGGCCTGGTGCTTCCTGCTGCTGCTGAGACATTGCTGCTGCCCAGCAGTGCTGCACAGTGAGGTGATGCGCACCTTGGCAGGAGCCAGAGCATTGCTCCTGGCAGCAGTCAGAGCTGCCAAGAGCTGCCAAGAGCTGCAGCAGCCCAAGAGGCAGCTCCAAGTGTGGTTTTCGAGGGTGCACTGGGAACATTCCCTTTGGCCCCATGGAACTGCTAACCCGTCTTGTGCCTTTTGGAGTTACATCACTGCAGATGTGAGGCCATGCTCGCCATGGGCTTTGTCCAAACGATTTCTCAGTCAAGCTAATGATAAATTGGATTCGTTCTGAATTCCCTAGTATGGTGGCAGCTGGCTAACAACCCTCTGTGCTGTCTTTGCTTGTTATTCAGGCCTTAACTACTCTTAAAATCCCAAGGGAGGAGCCCTCTGCCATTGGCTGAAAGGTTTCCCAGGGAGAGGGTCACTTCCATGCTCCCTGCACACTCCCAACCCTGCAGTACACAAAAGGCTTAATTATGCTGACAATACCTCAGGGAGTCAGTTCCCATTTTACCATCTGAGCTCATCTGCATCATCACGCTGCCGTGGTTCAGAAATCCCTATTTCTCCTTTTCCTCTTCCTTCCCAGAACATACGAGGAACAACTTGCTGTTCTATTGAGGCTATTTCCATGGCAGGTAGATGAAAGCTTCCCTTAGGGAGGCTGTCAGGAAAGCCAAGCCTGAATGATTCGCTTCCACCGGGACTTGGTCCAGTGCATGCCAAGATCCCTGCTGATGCCATCCCATCTGCTCCACAAAGTGAGGGTCCTGGACCTCTCATGGGTCCAGCACTTGGGGTAATCAGCCTCCATCACTGTATATACACTTAAACCCCCAACTGAAACCTACCTGGATGGTTTTTCCCTGTGCTGCCATGGTTATTTCCTCCTTGCCCTGACAGCAAGGGTCATGCTATAGCCTCTGCTTTGCAAATGTTCAGTGACAGGATGAAGAGGCCAAGGGGTGCCCACTCAGGACCATGCAGAGGTCTATAATAGAGCAAGGCCCTCAACCCTGCTAGTATGACATTTCAGTCCCATTTCTGTATCACCCCAGCATCTTTCCTCCACCAGCCTGGCAGTTTTTGCCCCATGGCTGTTGCCTGCTGGCATTTGGCTGACTTGAGAGGCAGCTCAGTCACCAACAGGAAAAAAACCCTAGAAGAGAAGAAATCCCTTCTTGTCATCTGCAATTTACATAATGAAGTAAGAACTCACTGCCTCTTCCCTGCTTTCCTCACCAGTGCTGGGTGTGCACCGGGAACCTGGGAACACTGTGGTGCCGCTTCCTCTGCTCCAAGTGAAACTTTTGCTGCAATTCCAGGCAGCAGCTGGGAATTGGGGGAGGAAGGCAGAGATTACCAGTCTTGTGCTGCTGAGAATCCCTCCAACACCTCAGCATGGGCAGATGCAGATTTGGACCTGCCTTTTGGCTCTTTGACAACGTGAAGGCACAAGGGTGAGGGAAGCATGGTTGCTGCGTTTGAGGCAGTTTCAGCAATACTATATGCAATCCTATGACTCGCCTGGGCATAAAATCTATTTGCCTAGTCGTCCCCTGGTGACGGATATATGCTCAGCATTGAGCTTGGTTATCAATAAATTACTCACCCAGCAAATCTTTATAGAACAGCCATGGCCCACAGGCAGTGGCACATAGCAGACACTTGCATTGTAACAGCTCAGGCTGCTGCTCTCACTCAGAGAGAGGTGTTTTGCCACCTCCATGTCCTCTAAGTTCATCTGGCTTCCCCTCCTGGGTACAGGTGGTTGAAGAAGCTTTTACACTGCTCATTCTTGTTTGTATGTTGAACTTTGCCATCACCAGAAACAACCAAACTGGCCTCAGAGCCAACTGCATGGTGGACCCGCTTTTCTCCATTAGTGCCACATGCATGTGACAACACGCCTCAGCTGGCAGACCTGGATCCCTGGGGACAGTATGGATCTGAAATGTTGATAAGAGAACATGCCTGGTCTGCTCAAGGGCCTTGTCTACATCAGTTCTGCTCAGCAGGTAATGCTTGCGGCAGGGTAATCATACACTTTGCAGTCAAAGTCTCTGCTGGTGGGTAAAACATTGCTGCTGCTTCTCCTGGGCTGGTGGATGCTCAAAGGTTTGTGTGAGGTTTCTGTCCTTCTGCAGGGTGATAACTTCAGACTGTGCATTATGATCACTTGTGGTCCTGAAAACCAAGAGTCTTCTGGCTGTGTCACCCCAAAGCCCTGCCTCTCACATCTCCAGTCTCTGACTACCAGGGACATGCTGATGGAGATGAGTGTCCATCCACCTGAGGAGCAAACCTGAGAGCAAGGCTCTCTGTACCTGGCAGGTGAAAGCCTCATGTGCCAGGACAGTGATGGAGAAAAGTCTTGCCAACTTTCTGAATCATGCTACTTTTACTAGTGCACCATGTGTCCTATTGCTAGAAGCCCTGGGCTGTTTGGACCACTGGCATCCCCAGGGAGGGGTTGCTGCTCAGTTTCCCGCATCCCAACGCCTCAGTGATGGGCTGGGAATGGCTCCTTTCCAGGAGGGGCTTGGCAATGGGGTTTATGCTGGGGGCAGGACTCAAGCTTGGCTTTTTGGGAATGTAACCCCCATGATGGTCCCTCCTTTTGGCTGAGTCCTTCTTCCCAAAAGGAAGATGACACGACAATGCCAAGATTTCCCGCCTCTGTAGGTGAGGGAAGCACCTGTGGGTGAGGGAGCTGGTCCCTTTCACTAGCTCATTAATTCAGTAAATTACAAAGGGAAATACATGCTGGGAAAAGCAAGGAAAATTCCAAAAGTCAATCCAGGAATTGTTTCCTCCTTATACCTGGATAAAACCGCGTTCTTTGGAGACCTTCAGATCAGAATCCAGCTAGAAGCGTGAACCTACATCACAGAACCAGGTAAAACACTCTATGTGCTTATGCATATTCCCTTGTATTCCTATAGTTCTGAATATATATATATATATAATAATATTATATTATATATATATTATATAATATATATATTTTATATCTATTATAATTATATTATTATATAAATATAATAATATATATATAATATATATATTCCTTGTATTCCTATAGTTCTGAAAAACAGAACTAAAAGGGTTCTGTTTTTCATTAATAACCTTAATTTTCAGTGCTAACAACTTTCATTTGAAATATGGTATCTCTAAGGAGAAGCATTTTCTTTTGGGATCAGACTTTGGGATCTGCTGCTCTCAGTTGCAGTTGTCTCCAGCTGCAGTAATGTAATTTATCTGTATTTACTTTTATGATTAATTTTCTTTTAATAACTGTCTATTTACATGCAATTTTTAACTGCTTTTTTCTTCTTTTGAAATCTTATGTTTAATATTTGGTTTTGTTTGATTTTCCCTCTTGCACATGAGGAATAAAAAAGAAATGGGTAGGATATACCAGTCAGTGGGAGGGGAGAGGGGGGGGTTAATACATGTGTGCATGTACAAGTGCTATATAAAATATGTACATTTTCACAAGCATCACCATTGTGTTCTTTAGGGAAGATAACGAGGCAATATTGTCTTCCTTGAGCAGATCTGTGCTGGCATCCTGCAGCAGCATGAAGGGATCCCACTTGTTCCTCTGCCTCTCCTCCGCGTTGTGCTGGTTGAATCTGATGCCGACAGCTGGGAACAGAATCTTCCACTTCGGACACTGCAGGGTTTCAATGAGCATGACTGAGATCAGGCTTGGCTTCACTGCAATTAAAGCCAACATTGTAAGTAATGCTTCACACTCTTGTAGAGCTGGGGAAGGTCTTTAGTTGGTGGCTCCCGAAGCCTCTCTGGAGCTGGCATGTCCATCACCATCTCTGTCTTGTCCCATGCAGCAAGCCAGAGACCCCATCAAGACCCTGAGCATTTTGTCCCACCCGCACTCTCTGCACAAGGTTAAGGTAGGTGTCCTTATCATGTCTCCAGTTCTTCTCTGAATGATGTTGGCCAGCTAGCATCCTGACACTAGTGGTGAGGTGAAGCTCAGGGCTTTCTGGGGAAGTTGTTTAATACCATGACTACCTCTAAGTTTCTATGAAACACAGACATCAGACAGGTCAGGGAGGATAAAGTGATGTGGATCAGGTATGTGAAAGGAGGTGGGTGTCCCACTACCAGTTCCTGCTCCGGGGCTTTCACCCTGACTGTCTTTCCAGGAATGGTGGGCAGAGATTTTCTTCTTCTTGTTGCATGTGATGCTCCAGTTACAGAAGCTTTCGCTGCACTCCCCACTGCCTCAATCAGCAGAAGCATAGCAAAGTGAATCAGGTTTTGGGTGGAAAGCTATAATAGAAGCCAAAAGTGGGTGAACGTGATCTTGGGAGGTGAAATATATTATAACTAAGTATTGTTCAGCTCTCTTATACTCTATAAAGTTCTAGACATGGGCCACTGCTTCAGGGCTCAGGCTCTAATACCTATCTATAAAGAATGGTTTGGGTTGGAAGGAACCTTAGGGATCATCTAGGAAATCAGCTATTTATTTTGTTGACTCAATGGGACTTGCTGAGGGTGGAACTCCTGGAGAAGCAGTTTAAAATAATTTCCTATGTATATAATCAGTTTACATCAAGCACCACTGAGAAAAGCTTTGTCTGAAGCATAACATAACCCTGTGCTCAGCTGCCATGCTTGATGTTAGAGATGGTTTATTAGAGATGAGGACAGAAAAGTTGGTCATTTTCTGTTGCTGGCACTTTGGAAGACCTTTTATAAATGGATTTTATTCCTTAAGTCTTCAGATAGGTGCTGCATCACCCATCACCTCTTCAACTTCTACGTGGACAAAGTTTTCAAGCACTGCAAGACCGAGGATTCATACATCAACCGAAAGATCAGCAGCATAGCCAACTCCTTCCTCAGTATGAAGAGGACACTCAGCCAGTGTGTAAGTCTTGGGTATTGCTACAGTTTAGTTTCATCTCCTAGTACTTGGTGTATAAATAAACCTAAACATAAAGATGCAGACTATTTATAAAGATGGTTTTAACAAGGATACAAAGCAGCATGACGTGAGGAATGCATCTGCTCGCTGGGAAGTTTTTGTATTTGCCCACTCATCAGCAAACTCCCACGTTAGTTCTCAAGAACAATATTTATCCTGTCCCTCTGCCTGTTGAAGTAAACCCTGTTCTTTGCTGAAGTCTGATTTAAGGACCTTTTCCACGGTTTAACAAGGTGCCAGGCTGTAATTTCCAGCTTATCTCTTATTTGTTTGCAATTAACCCCTCAAATAAATTAATTCTCTGTTATTTTTCTAGCATGAGCAAAACAAGTGCATGTGTGGAGAGGAATCCACTGAGAAATATAAGCAAATACTTGCAAATTATGAAGGGGTAAGTTGGTGGCTAGGGCTTGTAATTGGTAATTCAATTCAGATTCTCCTTACAGTGGGTTGTACTTATCTTTGCTTACAACTTGATCCTTTATATCCTTTCAGCTAAATGTCACATCTGCAGCAATGAAATCCCTGGGTGAGCTGGACATCCTGCTAGATTGGATGGAGAAGTCTCAGAGAGCAGAAGGTGTTAACAACCCACCAAAGGCTGAGGCTAAGGAAGCTGCTGGCACATTGCACACACCAGTGGCGAGCAGGAAGACAACGTGCTGTACCACTGCAGAATCCCACTGATTGCAGCTGTGTTCAGTCAAATACTGAGTGTTTTACTAGCTATGTACATAGGTGAATGCATCAGCAGAGCCTTGCATGAAGGTGGAAATGTCGAGGTTGATCAAATGAGCACAGCACTCACTTAGATGCCTTCTATCAAAGGATGCTCTCCAAGGGAAGTTCTCATAGGGTTTCTCTTGCTGCAAACATAAACTGTGATCATTTCATTAAAATATTGGTTAAATTATCATTTTTTTATATAGGGAATGTATATTCATGAATGCTGGAATGACTCTGGTGTAGTTAATGCTGCAGAGCAGTGCCCGTAAATCTGGGCTCAGTCTTATGTGGCTGCTGCTGCTGTGTGATCTGGCTGAAATGAGGTTCAGAGGGTGAGGAATGCTTCCAAGAACAGGTCCTAGCAGGTATGTCAGGCCTTAGAAATCTGTGTTTCCTTTTGAGATCAGTAAAAGAACAGTTCCTACATGAGATATGTGGTTGCTGAATAGAAAAAGGTTCATGCGTGTACTATGCAATTTACTGACAGTAGTAAGCTCTGTGGAAATCTGTTACAATTACTGTAAATAAACCCCACTTGAAGCTGTGATGAGTCTGTCCGGATTCTGAGGAATTACATGTCTCTTGTTGATGAAACTTTCTGAATTCACTGGGGTGCCCTTTCGTAGCAGATACTGTCACTCCTGGTAATGCAATCATCCCAGAGGTGATGCATCCTTCCGGGCATGCCAGAGACAGCAAAGTTCAGACCTGAGTGATACTAAACCACCCCTACTTGTCCTTTAGACCACTTTTATTGTGCATTATGGTTAGTTTTGGTCTGGTTCCACCCATCTAGGCCTTTTTCAGGCACCACTGCCTGCACACACATTGCTGGTACCCACTGGTATCCCTTTTCTAATGTGTTTTCCCACAAGATGTTAATATATAAATACATATTGCTGTAGTATCTGCAAATTGCAGAGGCCTAATGCATTAGTAAATGAATCAAGAGCACCCAAGTCCTCTCTCCATGCAGTCAGGAGGTGTTATGCACACTTGGTGTGAGGGCCCAGGTAAATGCAACCGGTGCAAACCCTGGGAGCACTCTAGTGCTAACATTTCAAGCGGTAAAGTCTTGCTGTTACATTCATGAGACATAAGGCTTGAGTAAGACTAGAGGATAGACTTTGCTATTATGGAATAAGGTCTTCCTGTCCTCAAGGAGAACCTAGGTACTGTTGTGGTTTCATCCCCACCAGAGACCTCTGGCAGCAAACAGGCATTGCCAGAGCCTTGTGTCATCCTGGTGGGCACTGCACCTTTCATTGGGCACCAACAGAATGAAGAGCTGCAGAGGAGGAGGAGGAGGAGGCTCCTTGTTTCTTACCTAAAGGCCTCAGTGGTGACCTGGCAGGGTGAGCTCACCAGCATTTGCCTACAGCACATCTACATGTGCTTCACCCTGAGCTGGGTTTGGTGATACACTGTCAAGGGAAAAATCTCCTTCGTTGCTCACTATCCTTCCTCAAATATTTGCTTTTGCCAAAGGAAAGCCTTTCAGGGCTTGGATTCTTGTAATTTGTTTTCTCATGGATTTTTGCAGTGTGGCTTTCACTTATCCTGGTGTTAGGGCATGAATGGGTGAATACCTCCCTCTATGCTCTATCAGTGGTCATGATACCATCACCCTGGAAATCAACCATCAAAGAATGACAGGTATCTTCAACATACCATGATTTTCTGTTGAGGAAAAGCCTTTAGGAGTGAAGCAGTGATGCAGTGAGGTACCACAGCTTGTCACTGACCAAAGGAAATCAGTGCATGTTCACTCTGTCTGGTGAAGGAGATGGGGCTACTTGGAGAGGTTCTTGTGGACCTTTCCATGGATTATGGTGGGCTCTGGGTCACAGACTGAGTGAGAAGCATGGAGTTTATTCCATCTCCTCGGATTAATCTGTCACAGGGATTATTGATCGTACCTCATTGATGATTTCCTGCACAAGAGGGTTGCATGCCTCAGTCCATGCACGCTTCACTGGCTCAGCTCCTGCACGTCTCTGGGTATTCCGCTCATCTCTGTGGCTCCCAGCACAGTGCAGGAGGAGTGGAAGTGAGGGAAGGATGCCGGCAGGCAGGCTTAAGAGGAAATGGGTTTCAAAAGTAGAGCAAAAGGGGTTTTCTCCTGCAGCTTTATGACAGCTTCCCCCTGGGGACGCTTCCCAAGTGCACACCTTGCTTATTGCACCAGAATCATTCATTCGTTTCCAGCAACTCCAGGCGGGTGCAGACCTGTCCTGGCACCTCCGCAGCTTTTCCAATATCCAACCCCTTCCCACCATCCTGCATGAGATGCAGCCCAGGAGATGAGGGAGATGAGCTATAACCTGACAACCAAGCCAGGCTGGATGGGGCTTGGAGCAAGCTGCTCTAGTGGAAACTGTCCCTGCCCATGGCAGGGGTTGGAACTGGAGGAACTTTAAGGTCCCTTCAACCCAGCCCAGTCTGGGATTCTGTATTTGAGGTCCCAGCCTTGCTATCAGTAAGGTGATGACTGTTGTAATGTGGATGTGAAAGCAGCCCTGTAAACACAAATGCCACTGGAGCTGCTGCCCTCCTCCTCATCTCAGTGCTTATTGTGGGAGGTCCATGGTGCGGGCATAATTTGTGGTTTATCCTCGATGAAAACTCAGCATCTGCAGACTGACACAAACAACCGTTGCCTAGCACCTTGCTGAGCCACCAACTCCATCATTACTGCTACCCACATTACTTTATCTGCAGGGTATTTGTTTCCCTTTAGTGTGCATTTCTTCTACCATCTTATGTCATTTGCAACACCAGATGTGATGCTTCAATGCTGCTGTAAAAGGAGGGGAAAGCCCTCCTCCACCTCTCCCAATCGCACCATTACTGCACGGCTTGGGTGTGCTCTCCCTGTGCTCTCCCATGGACTGCATGTCCCTTGGTCTGCTGAAAGCTAGAGGTATCCTTTATTGCTTGTGTCCAAAAGCACTTCAGACCGTGTTTGGTCTGCAGGTACTGCCCTCTGGGTGAGAAAGCTTAGAGGAATCAAGTGGGAAATGTTCTTGAGGGTTTTCAGCTGCCTTTGAAAGAAAAAGAGAAGGAAAAATAAGAGAGCAAAAGCTGAATTTAAGCACTAAAAAAGATCAAGCTATGGCAAATTGTGGGAGCAAGGACCAGGGCTGCTTGCTGGTGTCTTGCTCTGGTCCTCAAGGTGGAGCTGGTCCCAGCCACTGTCGCCTTTCGGTCCCTCACATTCAGATCTGCGAGGACACATCTGGGGCAGCAGCGTCCCCCTCCGAGCTGCCCTGCACGATGCTGCTGGAGGTGAGGAGGAACGCGGAGTAGGCAAGGTCAGCATCCTCCTTGGAGCTCTATGGGAAGCACATGAGGACACTGTGAGATGGCTGCACACCCACAGCCTCATGTGGTGGGGGAAAGGGCAGCGGTTTTGGGCTCTGAGCTTCTCTGGGCGATGCAGGCAGACTGCCCACCAATGTGAAAGCATCATGTCTTTGCTCAGCCACGGGCAGACCCCAGATGTTGCAGGTTTGGGGCTCTGTGTCATGCCTGTCACTGCATGATGGCACCCAGCTCACCAGTCCTAAAGCTGCAGGGTTTTACTGGTTTCCTGATATTTTCCTTTATTTCTCCAGCTCAGCTCTTGGCACTTAAACCACCTACACACTGCCTTTGGTTAAGGACTTTGAACAAGAAGGGCTTGCATCTGGAACCTTCTGCTGCTGCTGAGTGGTGCCACTCAATCATGATCTAACCCAAGGGGTCACGGGAGCAAGTCAAATGGGGGAGACCTCCTTACCTACCTCTGTGCCCTGTGCCTGAGGGGGGGGAAGGCTCTGGTTCATCCAAGTATTTGATATTTACGATAACATCCCAACCCCAACCTTCTTGGTGCTCCCTGGAGCTGACTGCGTGTACTGGCTGAAGCAAGGTGACTGCTAGTACTGTCTCTGCTAAAACACGGGGGCAGGAAAGGGTTAAGGTCCCCCTCAGAGGCTGATCTGCATCAGGTGCTGGATCCAGGTTAGCTGGGCGCATCTGGGTATAAATAAGGCCCTGGGACGGAGCAGCTCCTTGGGCAGGGGCTGAAGGGCTGTGCTGGTGTATCTCAGGTCAGTGGGCTCTCTTTTGTCTCCTCTTACCCTTTTTGCCTTCTTTGTCTCAGCAGCACTTTCTGGGGTAGCCGCAGTGGTGATGAACTCTGCAGGGAGAGAAAGGGAGGTGCAGGGGCCATGGGTGGGTGTGTGGCTTTTGTAGGGTCCTTCTGCAACCCCTGGGGCTGGAGAGCATCCCATGAGGCAGCACCTACCGTCCCCTCCTATCTGAGTCTCCTGGGTCTCTTTCGCACAGGCGTTATTGCTCGCGCCATAGTCCTTCACGCTCTCGAAATCTGACATGCTGATGTTTGTCCTGTAGCTCCCAACGGACACCAGGTCTGTTAAGAGGAAGGAGATAAGTACCCTGTGGGCTTGTTCAGGATCGGTGCAAGTGCGTCAGCATCCCAACAGCCTCTGTGCAAGGAGATTCAGTGCCTGGTCCCTGTCTCAGCCCAGGCCCTGTTTGTGATGGGGACGTATGGAAGGGGTCAGTGGGAAAAGTGGAGTCCTTTGTCTGCATGGGGAGGGTACAGGGGGCGCAGCTCAGCCCAGACCACGCAAGTTATCACCTTCATCTTAGTATTAATATAACCTTAATATGAGGCTTTAAGAGACTACAGGAAGCAGAGCAGGGACTCACCAGATCTCTTCATCTGCCTGTATTTAAACACAGCAAAAGCTGTCGCAATGATGAGGAGCACAGCACCAACAGGGGCCAGGACTAACAGAAGTGTATTAGGGCTGCTTTGATTAGGGCTGGAACAGAAGGAAAGATAGATCATTAAGCTGTGAAATACATTATCTTTGCTGAATTATTTAAGAATATAATATGAATATAATAGAATATTAAGAATAATAATGCTGAATAATGTATCTGAATGTCCCGCAGTCTAAACTCTTTAGAGCATGGTAAATGTGAGTGAGCAAGATGCAATTTGGCTAATGAACTGAATCCTAACACATAGAATCAACTGGTAACCAAAGAAATTTGTAGGACAGAGGCTGTGCCAAAGCAGCTATAGCAGCAGCTTGGTTATAAAAATGTGAAGGAAAACTCTCTGATCCTGACACAAGTATCTACAATGAGGTTTTCTATACCCAGAATCTCCAACCATTCCTTCTGGGGCTGTATTTGCTTGTGCTAGAGATGAATCCCAAGTCATCTTGCCTTTTGTTGTAACTAGTGTTTGTTTTCCTCTGATGTTTTAAGTTCTATGGGGGCAGGAATTTTTGTGTTGCTCAAGCACATGCGCAGCGTGCAAACGCAGCACTGAAAGTGGGTTAATAGAAATACATGTATTAATATTAGTATAAGAAATGACAAACGACAGGCTTGGAGAGAACTAACCTTTCAGAGGCAGCATTATTGGCTCTTCCTTGGGGATTGAAATCACCCTCGGGAGTGCTGGGGACATCAGCGTCCAGGGCCTCCAGGCTGCGGCCAGCACTGCCTCCTGTATAATCCAGGGAAACAGGGCTGTTAATGGTATGAGCAGCAGCACAGGAATGGGGACACAAGCTCATTGGGTGTGTTTGGTGGATGTGGCACTGAGGTGGATTTTGGCTGTGTATTGGCTCTGGAAAGACCTTAGAACAGACCTCCAGTGCCTAAAGAGAGTACAAGAAACCTGGAGAGGGGCTTTGGGCAAGGGCCTGTAGGGCCAGGCCAAGGGGAATGGCTTGAACCTGCCCGAGGGGAGACTGAGCT
>JBCJKH010046507.1:45798-60965 GCA_039877255.1 Loriculus beryllinus | reverse complement strand
TGGGGTTATGGCACTTGTCTTTCCAAGTAGCTGCTACCAGTGCTGAGGCTCTGCTTCCCAGAAAGCAGCTGAGCATCTGGCTGCTGATAGGCTGTAGTGAATGAATTTCTCTTGCTGCTTTGCATGCACATGGAACTCTGCTTCCCTTATTAAGCTATCTACATCTCAACTCCCAAGTTTTCCTGCTTTTGCTTTTCCTATTCCAGCCTGCTGTGGGACAAAACAAGTTAGAGGCTGCATGGTGCCTAGTTGCCAACCAAGGTCAACCCACCACATGCCATTTATCTGTTACCAGGAGCCGTACCTCCAAAGCACCAGCAGGGCTGTAGAGAAAAGCACTCTCCTCCTCTGGGCCACTAGTCTATTGACCTTGCACAAGTCATTTTTGACATCTTTCATTTTCCTTGTCTGCAGGATGAGTATTTCCTCCAAGATTTATCGTTTTGGGACAATTTTCAGCATCACTGAACAGCCACAGTTCAGCACCTTGGAAAACAGCATCCCAGAGCACCTCTAGAAAGTCACACTCCTGTATTCCACACTCTATGCAAGGCAGATTATTTCAGGCCTGGAAAATGCCACTTGGTTCTGTACCAGCAGAGTGCCTCTTCAGACACTGTCCAGGCATCTCCAGCAGTCCTTACATTTCAAACCAAGTCCATCTAGAGACGGCCTGCAATCAGTTTTACTAAGGAAGAATCTTCTTGCTCAGCAACTGCCACAACAAAACACAGAGGAGGCTGAATGGGCTGTTATCACTGTGCTCACCCTGCCAAGCACAGCGGTGGGTGAGACTTTCCCCTGGGGCAGCCTGGGCCCTTGTGTCAGACACCTCAAGCACTGCAGGCAACACACAGAACATTCTGCAAGCTGCAGATGGCTGGCTGTCAGTGTCCAGTAGCTTTACGGGCATGCAATGCTCACCAGAGCAAAGCCACATTCAGCTGACAGCTGAATCCTGTAGTTGGCCTGCATGTACTTTAAAAACCATACCTCAAGCTTTATTGTAGCACAATTGCTACACTCCCCTTAGATCTAGACTCTTACTACAGGCTTCCTGAATGTTCTGCATTGCAAAAGGATCTTATTATATCATTAAAATTATAAACTTCCAAACCAGGAATATGATTGAGGGAGACAGGAGCTGCTTAGAAAAGCCAGATGATGCCAGGAAGGGAAAATGGAAATAAAGAGAGGCTCAAGAACTGTTTGGGTGGAACCAATGACCCATCAGGCTACAAAGCAAGCATGAAACAAAAAACCCAACGCTGCAGAAAAATCTCTTTTATCAATTCCAACCCTGAGAAGAACAAAAATCAACTAAAACAAGTAAAAATGAAGGATATTCAGTACTATAAATACAACCCCCAGCAGTCACGCCAGCTGCTGCAAGCAGCATACAAATATACATGCAAAGAAGTTCAGGAAAGGATTTTATGCTGATTACAGAGAAACATTAGCTCACAATTACATGCAAGCATTGGAGAAAATTATCTCCAGTGTTCCCAGCAAAATGTGCTTTGCTCCCAGAAGAGGTGGGAAGCCAGGAAAACTGCAGTCCAAGTATTCCTGCCTCCTGTCACTCATTTGTCCACCATCTATCACAGTGTCCTGACGCCACAGATGAGAGATCAACATTCCCTCTAACACTAAAGGCGGAATGCAAAAGGAAAGGCAAAGACAAGTGGAATGATTCAAGTGTGAATGGGATCATGCCAACAGCATAGGAATTCAGCTACCTGAACCCCAGGTATAGTTACATGGACTCTGCTTTTGACCTACTCAACACCTCCATCTTCTCCTAGGCTAACGTACTGTTGTTCTTACACGGAAGTAAAGAAAACAGTGGGATTTATCCCACCATGAAAAGTCAGACTCACATGCAGGTTTGAATGGTGTGGAGATGGTAGGGGATAAATCCACCTCAACCATCTTATTTCCCACAGTAATTTTCTGGGGCCTTCAAATGAAGATATTACCCCAAAGCACACAAGAAACAAAACCAGAAGTACACAGAAACCTTACTTCATCTAAGCTACACCCCCTCATAGAATCAGAGCATCCTCCACCTTGTTTCTGACCTATGCTGAAAAGGCAAGAGAAAATGCACAAGAGAACACATGCACTGTGCAGGCATGGAGAGCTTCCAAATCCGCTACGTCTGACCTTTGAAACACTTATAATTTAAGCTTATTTTGCCTTTTCCAAGCAAAGTTTATATCTATACACACATATATATACAGTAAGTTGGGTTGGATCTTGGAAAAGCAAAACTTCTCATCACCATTGCAAACTACCACTTGCACCCTTACGAGACTCCCTTTATTAGGCTCACTCTTCAGCCCACAGATGCTTCTAAAAACTGTACATGTTGTCTCTTGCATCACTCCTAAGAACACCCAGAAGGGACTGATAGTGAGGACAGTCAGTAGCAGCCTTCCCCTGCTCACAGTCTGAGAGGAAAACAGTCAACCATAATCAAAATCAGGAATCAAAACCAGGTAGAAGCAAATGGTACACGACAGCTCTTCTCATCAGGTAATGTTTCTTGGTTTAAAGATGCAATTTGTAGAGAACATTGCTTGTCAGATGAGAGCCAGTCAGGAACAACACACTAGAATTGGCCAACAGGGTTTCACAACTGTGCTGGCTCTCAAAGCTGGAGAAAACAATGTAAACTCGGAGCAAACAGAAAGCGGGAGCTGCAGCTCACTATAAATGGAGACCCTCCTTCCAGCAGTTCTAGAGGCTGTTTAAAAGGTCGTACCAATGTGGATTAAGATCTGACTGCTAAGAAGTGTTCCTTACAGGTAGTCCTTCCCATGTGGAGCTGCCCATGCTGCTCAGGATCATCACACCCTCAGAAACCTTCTTCAACATTGCCCAGCCTACCAAAATACTATCAAGGGATTTCTTAAACTGGAAAAAAACCCACCTGCAAGCCATATTCTTTGTTAGCCAGTACGTACTGACAATACTATTTCTCCTTGCCATTGCAAGGAAGAATTCAGAGGGAAAGATAAGCAATAAGTGCTAACAGCATTGCAGAGACTAGAGAATTTGGACATTATTTTTGCACCACAACATCCCCCCCCCCAAAAAAAAAGCAGTCTGAAAGCAAGAGCTGTCTTGCCAGCACTTTCAATCATATAAAACAGAGAAGAGCAAGAGAAGCGCAAGACCAAAAAAATAAGATGAGACAGAGATATTATTGAGGATGCTGCTTAAAAACAACCCCTTTCTTACCTTCCCTTTGTGGTTTTGGTTTGGTGGGGATTTGTTTTGCTTTGTAACCTGAGGTTAGCAGAAGACAGGTAGGCAGTTATATTTCCCCTTGACATATGAGTCAGCCTTTCCTCATGTAACAGCCCTGCATGCCAAGAGATGGAGCATGCAGCAACAGCACTGGAGCTCAGGGTTTACAGAAGATTTGGTCATCTGCCACTTCACATCCACCAGCTGTCAGCAACAGCCACAGATAAATTTGGAAGATGACAGCGAGAAGTGTTGTGACACTTGCCACAGAAATCAAGGCTCGATTAGAACAGAGACCTGTGTGCTACTACAGCTTAAAAACAAAGAAGTCAACGGGGTTTTAAAGTGATGCATTGTTACTCCAAAAAGCAGATCTTGAATCCCGCTTTCTTTTAAGGACCACTAAACAAGGAGAGAAGCCAGACTACCTGCAGTGAACCTAGAGAGACCAACATTAGAACATTTAGTGATCACAAAACTCACTTGGTTTATTCCTGCACTACGCAGAGTCAGTCCCTGCCCTCAACTCCTCCTAGCGCGTGTATTACTCTGACAAGAGCCACACAGAGGAAGAAGAGTAGGGGTTGGGGTTTTGGTTTGAATATAATAGTTGATCTGAATTGCATTTGTTTTTTCTGGGATCCATAACACAAGGATGCCCACTTTGCACACGTGCTTCTTTATCAAACTTTATGGAAGAGAATCCCAAGAGCCACGAGGGCCTAACATGCTACTTCAGAGAGTGTACAACAGTCACAACCTCAACAGGCTACTATCATCCCAAAACAGTATGGTCACCAAAAAAATCCCAACTCCACCAAAAAAACACAACAAGAGACTGCTCATTTAATGATGCGCTAAGGAAACCTAACTGTGATCATCTTCTCCACCTGCAATACTGCAATAGTTTCCTTTTTCTCAGGAACATGCTAAGTCCTCTGATGGCTTTGGATACAAGATATTAGATAAGCACCATCTGTTATTATTACTAAAGATACTATTTTTTAACATCCTAAGTGCCAGCCTGCAAATAAATTCTTCACGTAGGTTTCAGCTTGATCTTTCAAGCTCAGACTTTACATCCTGGGAGAAAACTGTTTATAAGCAATGGCTTATAAATCAGATCTCCCCACACTCAAAAATCAATACCACAAGGATATGGTTTATATTTAACCGCTGTTCAGAGAAGTAGCAAGGATAAGGTTGGGAAACAATTATCTTCAATAACAGTTGCTCCAGCTGCCTATGCTTGACAGTAGCAGCACACTATAAGGACCAGAAGGATGGTTTCCTCAGTGAGATGAAGTCACACATGCAGGACCAGGATATTTGTACAGACTGGAGAATTCGTAAGAGGGAGAGAGTGAGGTGCAGTTAGCGCAGCACGGCCCTGTATATGTTACCATGAAGATGTGCAGCTCTACTGTGCGCTCTCAAATCTGCAGCTTAAGCACTCTTAAGAACGACTTCCTTTTTCTCTCCTTCCAGAACAGGTATATAGAAACTAAGTTTCAGGAAAGTATCAGCCTGCTGAGCTCAGCCCAATGAAACCCCATGCCAACTCTATAGTTCTTGTTTACAGGTAGGTTCCTGAATGAAGCTGAAAGGCCTATTCAGGTAGGGAGCTCTTTTCTTTGCCATACTATAACAGATACGCTATAAGAATGTCAGAAAGCAGGATTCAAAGTATAACTTCATTCTGACTGAAGGCCAAGCATTGTAATGAACTGTAATGAAAAAGCCCAAACCAAGCTCTGAGCTAACCAGCTGTTTGTGAGAAAGCACTTTCCTTGACTAGAAAACAGAAGCAACCACTGCTTCAGCAGGAGCACTCTCATAGCCTGTCATCAATCAGTACGTGCAAGCACAGTGACTGCAAGTGTGGGTGTGCAAACTGACCTCCAAAGTTGGCGAGCCGTCCGATCCTGGTGACAGGAACCTTCCTCTCCCGGGCCCGCTCACTGAGCTGCAGCACAAAGGGGCAAAGGAGAGCAAAACAAAGAGAAACACACAAATGAGCTGGGCACGTGGTCAGAGACCTGCAAATTCACAGTGCAACTTTGACAGCACTTGAACAACTGGGTGCTGCAGAAAGCGAACACTGAGCCTTATGTTGAGAGATTCTCAAGTGAGCACACTGCAGAACAGACACCATGAACCAGAATATACACTAAGCAGAGGAGTAGACAAGAGGAAGACGTAACAAGCACATTTAGAAACCTCATTTTTGTTTTCACCTCAGCAGCCCTTACATTTTGAACCTGGAGAAGCAGTACAGTGCCAACCCAAACTCCCTTCCACACATGCAATTAAAGCTCATGGAAGGCTATCAGGTGTATAGGACTGTAGACAATTTCCCTATGCATAACAGCTGGAACAGAAGCAGCATACAGATTCATCAAAGCAATATCCTGAGTGAGTGAACCTGCAGTACCATCTATTACCGGGGTTGGGGAAGGAGGCAGAAGATGAGAGCAGATGGCAAGTACCTCCACTGCGGATTCTGCTGTGGGCTCTCTGTGCTGCCTCACACAAGGGCAGGAAGCACCAAAGCAATGACTGTGAGCTATGATACTCTCCAGCCTACTAATGCTCAGAGCAATGCTCCCTCCACCTCTACAAGGACTGCAAGACACCGGGCAGGAAACTACAGCTTTCACTGAGAGGAGCCTAGGTCCAATTCATTCTTCACAGCCATAGCAAAACAACTAGCCAAAGGGAACAGGGCCTTTCAAGGAGAAGCCAGACTCTTTAGGTCAGTCTTCAAACCTTTGCAGGCTACAGCTGAAGCCACCTGCTCAACATTTCACTCCAAAAGCTGGAATGAAATACAGACCCTTCATTATGTTAACATATCAATAAACACATGGAGTCTTCATCGTCCAGTGAATGAAAGGAGAGCTCCCCTTAATATAAAAGTAAAGTCTAACCCTATGCATGCTTTTTAAACATCCTCTCATATCAGAATATCTGATATAGAGGCAGCAGGTCTGAAAGGAGAGCAAGAAAAGCTAATGACAGAATAAAAATCACAGAGATCAGAGTTAACGAGCACTGACACTTCCTCTTTTACATCCACAAAGAGGAACAGTGGAAGAGGAAGAAATGAGAGAAAACCAGGAGGAGGTGAGTAAGTACAATCCAGCACAAAAACTGCAGTACTGAGAATCAATAATTTAAAAAGACATACCATCTGTTTGTAGGGTTTCTGCCCTGAACCTGCTTTGGCCTGTCTGGCTTTATCAATATCTTCAGCTGTTAATCCACCAACAGAGGAATGGTCTTGGTGAAAAGCCCTATTTTGTCCAAAAGCAGCAGCAAAAGGATTTCCAGGGTCCCTAAAGCCTCCAAATAATCTTGCATCCATTTTGGGAGGGAAAGGCTTCTGACCCGTGCCAGAATCTCCAGTCTCACCAACACTTCTAAGAGGTCCATTTGTAGTGTAGGAGTAAGCAGGGCCTTCACCGCTGTGCTCCTGAGGCTTGCTGGAGGCAGTGGAGAAGTCCATCGGAGCATCTGATGAGTCTCGGGCTGAGAAGTCATAGTCTTTCCCAAAATTCTCATCGAGATCAGTTAAGTTCTCTTGCTGTATGCCCAATTCCTGCAAGCAATTACAGAAGTACTTTAATAACTTTAAAACCCGCTCTTTACCCATCCGTGGTCCCCAGAGGTGGTCATACAGCTAGGCTGTCATGTCTCCACAATAGGTAATTTGTGAAGGCTCTGGCACTGCAGGCATTCATAGTAAGAGACAGGAAAAGGGAAGACACTGAGGACACCTGGGATCACTGGTAGTCTTTCAACCCCACTGATGGGACAAATCCATTAATAGCTTCTCAAATACCAATAACTGAAGACACCTCGTTCTACATACACTGGCAGGGTCACTAATTGTGGAGTTGACTAGGAGCAAATCACTGCTCAGAAATAACAGGTGATGGGAGCTGCAATATTGCTTAACACAGATTTAAGAGGGACAACAAAAAGCTATACCTCATAATATTAAGTTCTTACTTCTACCATGCTCCCTCCTGCCATCCTGTCCCTAATCATGCAAGGTCAGCACTTACCAGCCCAAACCTACCAAAAGCAACACCGGATGCCTACTTATTGGCAAAGTAAGCTCAGCTTTCCATAGTTGAGACATTGCCAACTGCAAAACACATTTCATCATTCAACCACTAAACTGTGGTTTGGTTTGTTGTCATCCCAAAATAAACAGAATTCTGTGCTTGAAGCAAGGATAGCAGCCTCAGACACAGCAACAACCAAGGTTAGCTTCTCCTGACAGTCTTTTCTGTTCTGACCTAGCCTGCAGGAGCTGCCCCACTAAGTGCAGGTATTTCCCACCACTTTTCAGTGCAGAAATAAACAGAACCAAACACATACAGCAGAGCACTGCCTGCTATTTACTTGTTTCCTGACATATTCTAGTTACCTATCTCAGTATGGCAGATGCTGATGGAAGAACTGATGACTATTACAGCCAATCAACAGGATCTCAAATCCTGTTGTGGTGAGGCAAGGAGGCAGCATATTTTAAGCTCTTTCCTAAACACTAGTTACATTTCTTTTCCTTACAGAAAACAGAACATGGTCTTTCCTGTTATTCAGCAGATCTCATGCTGTTCTGAACCTCAACATCACAGTGCAGGGGGGGGAGGAAATCTATTTACAGATGAGGACTGTGGCCACAATAATAATTATTACAAGCAAGTAGTTCTCTTTACTGCCATACTTCAGTTTTACGCATGAGAGACAGCCAAAACCCTGCCACAGATCAAAAGTAGTGACATAAAAGCTTCCCTCTCTTCAAAACAGAAAGTGTTATAGCTTCAGACTATATGTTTCTTCTCAAGCCCTACTTTGGCAGCAACTTTTCATGCAACTCACTGACAGAACACAGGGCAAGTGTTCTGCAGGTTTGGTTGTGGGGCCCCTCCTGTGCACAGAAGCAGGAGGACACCCTCTCTCTTCCTAGATGAAAGATGAGGATAAAGGCAAAACAAAGCATTAGCCCCATACACAAATATACTTAGGGAATTTCTATTAAATAGAAGGAAACCCAGGCCCAGATTCTAGGTCTGAAGCTACAGGCTGCCATGATAGCCATGACAGTCTAAACTAATCACATAGAAAACATCAAAATCTCACTTGGTTTCTGTTTCAAAAATGATGCGCTACACTGTCTAAAGGATGATAAAGGATGATCATTTCTGATTAAGAAACAGTCTCATCCTCAGACAAGGCCCATTTTTCAAGAGATGGCTATATAGCAAACATGAAGCTCTTATAAAACCATCCCCATGTCTGGTGACAGAACCTGCTGCTTAAAAAGCATCTTGCTCTTAAGTTCCTTATTTGAAAATTCAGCTCTGAAAAATCCAGTCTGGGCTGTACGGGATGAACACCTGAACCATTCTGCACCAATCCTGCTAAGGAAGGAAGCAGCACTGAGATAAATCCAACTGACTAAAAGAGCTCACTCACTTAGTCAAAGGGGAGATAATCAATGACTGAATTTTAAAGGAGACTTTAAATAACAAAGCTGCTGGCCCACCTTAGCCAGAGTTTGATCCTCGACAAGGTGAGTGGAACAGAGCTCTTTTCATTTTCAGCATGTTTTAAACACCCTGCAATGGAAACAAACACTCTGCATCAACACTCCCCTCCCATTCCTGTCCAAGCACCTACTGCACACCACTGAAATCCTGGAGAATTCCCAGAGTCTTGCAACACCTGTATCATCGATCCGACACTTCAGAACTAGGTTCTTGTTCACCATGCAAGGTCCTAGCCACCCTCACAACAAAACCAAAAAGCAAAACATCAGACTAGGCTGTGCACAAAGAGCTTTGCTTACCTGCATCTTCCCCAAGGCAGAACTGAACTGTTCTTCAGCAGCGGCCTGGAGAGTCCTTGCAATGGTAACTGCATCACCCCCAAGGAACACCTGCCTGAGCTGTCCTGCTTGGGTTTCTACGATTGCTTTACTGAGCTTTGTCAAGCCCCTCATGATCAAGATGGCATCACCCGCCATGACCGATGTCTTTCTGTGCTGGAAGATGAAAAAGGGAGAGAGGAGGGGAAAAAAAAGAAAAGCAAGAGGTCAAGGAACATGTTTGTAACCAGTTTCAAGTCACCCGAAAGCCAGTGGCATACCCCAGACAATCTCTTTTCACTTTGGCAACCAGCCACCATGGGAACTTGTTTGCAGCCCAGCTTGAATGACAGCTAGTTAGCTGACCTTACCAGGCAAAGGGAGAGCTCGCCTCATGACTCTTCACTAGTTCAGCTAACATCCCAGGACTCCACACAAACATTCAAGTTGCCATTGAACAGGGGAAGCAAAGACAGGTAAATGTCAGGAACTCCGCAAAGATGGTCTTGATTCCTTCTAGATGTTTAAGAAGGATTTAAAACATTAGCTTTTGACCTTTTGTTATTATCAGGCCCTGGAACGCATTCTCAGAGCCTGATAGTAGGGATGAAGTGCACTGACAGCTGTCACAGTCCATTCCTGCCCTGGAGCTATGCCTGCTCAGTTTACACAGCCAATTTCTTCCCCCTTACACCAATGAGTAAGCTTGGTCTGTCCTTCAACTCAGTCCCCAAGTTGTAGCTCACTCTGCTACTTCTAACTGGAAATGCTCAGAACACCTACCACAGCATTTGCAGAGTACTGCACTACAGTGCTAAGTGTTTGAGTCAGTCTCCATTCCTGTTCAAAAGGCTCCAGCCCCCATTCCTAAGAGTGTGTGCAATTTTACTGTCTTGAAATGCAAACTAGGCACTGCAGGATGCAGGACAGAGTATGTCTGAAGAGCAGGTTCCATCAATTCCTTGGAACCAAGCTCGAGCTCAGGACACCAGCTTTCCTACATCACTGTTGTGCACGTAGAAGAAAATCAGGAGTGGCCAGGGTGCCAAAACCATTTTGCAATGGAGATTTTCACCTGCTTATTGCATTAATCTCCCACGTATTTTAAGGACAGTCAGGGTCACAGCTCCAGGGCTCAGTTGCACATCCTCCCACCTTTGCTAACACAGAAGATAGAAGCATGTAGTTGGCACCAGATGCTGAGGTTCGACCTTACCCAAACAGCATTCTCTGTAATAATTTGGATTAAGAAACCTAATGTTCTGGCTGCAACAGGTGATGAGCACTACTGGCCACATATTTATTTCCTAGGAAGATACACAGGCACCATTTCACTTTCAGAAGATAACCCACCAACACACACATACACACTGAAACTATAACCATTGATACACCGAGGCTGATTAACAATTAACAGCAC
Organism: Loriculus beryllinus; assembly: GCA_039877255.1. NCBI lineage: Eukaryota > Metazoa > Chordata > Aves > Psittaciformes > Psittacidae > Loriculus > Loriculus beryllinus. Next base: position 50,409 of record JBCJKH010046507.1, on the reverse strand, counting down.
ACATGGCACTGCATCCGGCTGCAGATTACAGACAACCAGATCCAGTTACCTTTTCAGGAAGCACACAGCCTGGCTCACAAACATGTCATGCAGCAGAAGCGTGCACTGCTATACCTAAATACCTGCCTAAGTACACAACCCTGCTCCAACCGCACAGGACAGACAAGTGTTTGCAACAGGTCTGGGCTTAGCGAGTCAGACATAAAACCAAAACACAAGCCTTCCCAGGTCATTATTCTGCAGTTATCTTTACCAGACCTATCCATATGCTCCAGAGCAGGGAGAAGTGTTACTCCTGAATCTCTCCAGTGTTTTCACATTGTATAATGCATTTCTAAACTTCGAAAGCTCCCCATCAGGTAAGGATGTGTACTCTGCCAATAGGAGGTGGTTTCCCACTACCACCTCCTCAACACCTACACACTGGAAATTGCCACATGGATCTTACTCAAAGCATTTACAGGCAGTCCCCGCAATTCAGAGCCAGGCAAAGAAACCAGCCAACAGCACAGCACCATCCTAGCTGAAGTGAGATCATCCTAAAGTTGCCACTACTAAGAAATAAGTGCTTTTGTGGTTGCAAATATCAGAAGCACAGGAAAGCTTGAATGCAAAAAGTTCCCTCCCAAGAAGGGCAATGCAGGGTAATGCAATATAAATCAGTGTACACTCAAACACATACAGAAACATCCACTTTTAATACAGATTCTTGCTAACAATGATACTAAAACTATATTCTCCTTTCACCCAAAACCAGCTGAAGGATTTATCTGAACTGACAGCTAAAGTATGCCAAACGTACATTAAAAAACAAAAATAAGGGAAAAATAAGGGGAGCTAATGCAACACACACATTGCACAACACACTCAACCCTCCGCTGCTAAATCTATCAACAAGCAAAGAGGACCAATTGCCGTTCATAGGTTCAGCTATAAAAGACAGCACTAGGTACACTGCTACCAAAATCCTTATGACTCCCATGCTGTCACCCCCATTTCCTCTGCACAGCAGTTGTAACCACCTAGGTATCATGCATGTTGTTTCTTGGCTCAGGAGCCACATGCTCCTCAGAGCACAGGCTATTGGCACCAGGCCATTTATCTCAGCACCCTGCTGAAACACTGCCCTGTGTAGGAAACACAAGCCTACAGGCAACCGAGTTGCTCTTCTCGATGACAAGTACCAATCATGAGATATGTTCCAAGAATAGACAGGGTCAGATTTTTGCTTAGTAAACTCCTCAGAGTTGAACACATCTCTGGAACGCATCCCCACACCTTCTAGCATGAGGAAGCTAGAGCCAAGGCCTCCTCAGACACCATACACACAAAGGCTCACAACAAGCAACAGATAAATGCTGGTACTTGTACACATCCTTCCATTCATTCTCCTCCTTTTCCACATGCTAACGTGTACTCTGACAGACATGCTGAGCAGCTTCTGACTCTATGGGCTTTCTTCCGTATGCTTGTACAGCCAAAAAAGCTTACTCATGTCTACACTAACACGCATATATAGGACAGATCAAGTTTAAACACAAGGAGACTTCTAATCTTACAGAAATATACTAGAAGTGTTTCTAAACATTTTCTGTGCATGGCAACACAGCCTCTTTCAATGTAAGGGAGTTACTTCAGCCATCAACAGTTTGCTACCACCCAAGAAAGCAGCTCATCTATCCCTAAGTAACTGAACAAACAAATACCATCACAAACACAACAGTTTTACACTTTCATATAAACGAGACAAAAATGCAATTCTAGGCTGGACAGGCAGCAGTAAGGCAGACAAACATCATACTTCCAAAGGAAACAGTCTCTGCCTTCCTCTCCTTCCTACTACCCTTGATCACAATCACTGTTATCTTAGCTGTATCTAAACAAGGACTATAGTCCTGGAATCAGTATCACAGCCACCTACATTAAAGTGAGTGTGGCTACAATATGAAATAAAAGCCACCACCACAAACAGGCTATTGCAGATGACTAGGTACTCAATACATTCATTCTGTGGCCATAAACCAGCAGTAAACCTCAAAATAAGTATTATTCAATTAACCTGTTCTGTAACTGATCTTCTACTCATTCTTTCACTTCTTTTTATGTCTGTTGCCATAACAACCCTTCCACTTGTGGCCTTTTCCAGTTCCATCGCACACTTCCCCACCAGTTCCTTTGATAGCAGATTTCCAAGCCTTCATCAGCTGGATTCCTTGGCTTGCAGCTGACCCACATTCTAACTGTGCAGGGCACAGAACAAACTGCATTTTAAAAAGAGAAAGTTGCCATCACCTTTTATCCTTGAACATTCTTCAGTCTTTCCCTACCCCGCATGTCCAAAAGACATGGTTTTTAAGAGCTGATCTACAAGAGAACTAACTATTCAATAACAGGAGTCCTGCCCCAATGCTTTGACTCAAGCCTCCGTAAACTAAGTTCATCAGGCCTCTAAAAGCTGCTTTAAAACTACCCCTGCATAAATCAGTTTGCCAATACCATCTGAAATAAACACCTTTGAAGGGCAGGTGGATATTCTTCACTCTCTAATCACTGCAACAGCAGTACAGGCACTGATAAAACTGCTGCTTGGCAGACAAACGCATCTTGCCATCAAAATTCAGATGGCTCAGCAGTTGTTTTTGGCAAGTAACAGCTAGTTTAAAACCCAGCATGAACAATTTTCCCCATAAATGGCTTGACACTCAACACAAGTGTGAAAAGAATGCTTGGATACTTTAAAAGTAAGCAGTCTGCTTTATTTTAGGCACAGGTACATCAATGCAAAGTGAATGCTGTGGACTGATGGCTCTGTTTACTTCCTTCTGGACAATGTCTGGGGCCACAAGAACAGAGTCACAGCCCACACGCCTGGAATTAGAATCTCTTTCTACCCTGGCCATGGATCTAAGCAATTATTCACTCACAATTAAGATCCTAGTGAGAGAGCACATCCCCTCATTACAAGCTGATATACCCCAACACAATACACTAATGAATTCTGTCCTGGGTACATGTTGCTTCCCATTACACTGAGGTAGATCCGACACAGGCTGCCGCTCGCTTCTTCGCAAGGATGAGTTCTGGGAATTAAGCATTTGCAGCTGCAGAACAAAAAACAAGTTCCAATTTTGGAACCTTTATTTGTGGGGGAAAAAGATTTGGGCCATTGAGCCAATATTTTAATCTGGAGTTGTATTTATACCTAACACCCTATCATTGTATTATCTGTGCTACCAAGAAAGAGATGAGGACAAGGACAAAAATGAGGGGTTTGCCTATTCATGCACTGGACAGCACTCAGAAAGAGCCACTGCACTGCAACCTTTACATGGCTCAAAAGCTGCAGGCACAAGTGTAACCTGCATTAACTAAATAATTCTGCTAAGTGAAGTCCTAGGGGCACAGTTGGACTTAATGATCTCAAAGGTCTTTTCCAACCTAATCCTATGAATTCTATGCATTCTGTGACTAAAGTTGCTTCCCATGCATGTGGATCTTTCATCCAACAACAAGGACAGTAATATATTAAAATCAAAATGGAGCGTGACCACAAAGCACATAGATTAATTACATTCCTGAAGATATTTTAAGCATATACTTAAGAAACAGCTACTACAGGCTGAAGTTATACCTTTGTTTATGTTTATGGTAAGTTTACATGAAGACACAGGTCCCTAGTTCCAAGTGACCCCTCTATCCATGTTAACCATACAGCATCGCTTTTAAAGACAAGTCCCCCACACCTGTATGGAACAGCTCTAAGCAGCACTATTTACTGCTGGTTAACCGGAGCTAAAGCTCTGTACTGATTAAATCCAAACATGGCACTTCAAACAGAAACTAAACATTACAAACATCTCTCCCCAGGTTTGCAGAGCAGCTCTATGCTCTCAGTCACTCCAGCAGCTACGGCACAAGACAACTCATTGTCCAGCTCCCTGTCTGATGCACAGCTCCACTGCATGAAGCTCTGTGCAGGGAACCAACAGAGCTCCCCACTAACTCACACTCAAAAGTAGAATAGAAAGTATAAATGAGGGAGGTTATCAGCTTGCAGTTAATTACTTATTCTTTTTGCATACACTGCTATGTTGTAATTGTCTTTATTGGAAGCTTTCACTTTCTGAAAGTACACTGAGTCTAATTCAGGAGTCTGAAGCCTATAAAAAGCTACACTTCCCAAACAAGTGCAGATTCCTTTAGACACAAATACACCATTCATTAAGACAAAATTCTTGAGAAAAACAGCAGCTCTTCCATTTGCCTTTAAACACACATCACTTACATCTTGAAAAGCTGAAGAAAAGGGACTGATATCAAATCCCCATTACTTCAGAGAGAAGAGAACAAGTAATCTACCCAAAGTCACACTGCATGTCAGTGAGAGGGTTAGGAACAGATCACAGGTCTCTCCAGAGTATACTGCTCCTTACAGCAGACAGCCTATACCTAAGTGTTCTTTAAATACTCACCCCTGCAGAGCAAAGAGCCAAGGACTCCTAGCCAGTTCACTGACCATCTTAACGGTATAATGTTAACAGTTGCATCTAATTGATTAACCACCACACCAGCAATCATCTCTAGTCACAGCCTTCCTAATTATAAGCTCCT
>JBCJKH010046507.1:25963-41355 GCA_039877255.1 Loriculus beryllinus | reverse complement strand
CCGCCGCCATTGCCCCACGGACCCCTCACACGTCCCTTCCTCCGACGGGCAACGGAGCCTCAGGGGAGCGACCCCCGGGACGAGAGGCCAGGCGGCGGCCGCTACCCTGCTCCGCGAAGGGCACGGGCGGCCTTCCGCGGCAACACCGATACCGCCTCCCTTCCCGCACCGCTCCATTGCATTGCATTGCATTGCACTGCACAGCACTACGGGGTACCCCGGTTCCCGCAGCCCCTTCCCCTCCGTGCTCACTCCCCGTACCGCGGCCTGCATGCCCGGACCGGACCGGCACGGCCTCACCTGTCCCTGCTCGCTTCACCGCACACGGCTCGGCTCCACTCCGCTGCACGCTCGCCACCCTGGCCCGCGCTTGTTTACCGCCTCGGCCACCCCCGGCCGAAGCACGGCCTCACGCCCCGCCCCCGCGGCTCTCCCATTGGTTGCTCCTCCAGACCCCGCCCTATACCGCGGCGGAACCGCCGCCGGGGAAGCGCGCCGAGCCCTTGAGCCCTGCTCTTCCACCAATGGGCGGCGAGCTCGGGCTGGGCGCCGGCCAATGGCGGGCGGGGAGGGGGGCCGGCACGACGCGCGCGGCGGCTGCAGGGGGACGTGAGGCCCGTGAGGTCCGTGCTGAGGTGATGGTGGGCGGGGGGCGGCGGGGTGAGGTGAGGCGTGAGGAGCGTGTGCTGAGGGAGGGACCGCCACCGCCACCGCCACCGCCACCGCCACCGCCACCGCGGGCAGGGGCGCTCCTGGAGCGAATGGGACCGGGAGGCGGTGTCAGCCCGAGGTGCGGGGTCTCGCCGTGGGCGGGAAAGGGCAGGGTTTGAAAGCCCTCCGGAGCTTTGGTGTGTGGGAAGAGGTGATGGCGGGAGCCCCACGCCTGGCTGGCGGAGGGAGCAGCTCCGGTTTGTGGCGCTCTGTGGCCGAGAAAGCTCCGTACGTGGAAGCCAGAGGGATTTTTCGAAGCGGTGGTTTACAATGGCGGTGATGGTGCTCATGCACCGAGCGTGAGGTGATTCTTTACGGAGAGAGGGTGCTCAGGCACTGGAACAGGCTGCAGGGCAGAGTCACCGTCCTTGGAAGTGTTCACAAACCGTGCAGACGGGGCCCTCGGTGCCATGGGTTAATGGTGGCCTCGGCAGTGCTGGGGAGCGGTTGGACTTGGGGATCTTAAAGGTCTTCTACGGCTTAGTTGACCCTGTGATTCCCTGCGTGTGTTGGGAATTGGCATGCTGTATACGTGCGGGAAATAAGAACAGCGTGTTGCTTCCTCCAGGTTGATTCCGGCTCTGTGGTGCCTCGCAGATGCTGCAAGGGGCTGACAGTAATAGCTCGCTCTGGGCTGTTCGGGATGCTCTGGTAAGCGCCTGTCTCTGTCAGCAGCTTTCCTGTCTGAGAATTAACAATACATTCTTTATGGTACATTTGCCACATTGCTGTGTTGGGGCAGAACTGCATTTGGATGAGGTTTGGAGATTAAATCGTTCATTTCTTCTTAAAACAAACAGGATTTATAATTCTCCTCTAGCTGAAGTGTAACTTACAGGAGTGACCAGCAAACAGCCCCAAGCTTTAATTTTAGCACTGTCAATTGCTTGCTTTGGCCAGCGTTTTCAGCTAACTAGTAGCTTGAATTGAGCACTTAAATCCACACCAAAGGATCTGTATCAGAGTTAGGAGGAGTTGTGGGTGCTGTGGATTTGTGAAGAAGGAAACTGGGTAAATGATTCTGCTGTAAGTGCATATGGGGGGTTTAACTCTACACAGCCCACTGGCACTAGTGCCAACCTGCTAGTGCCAAACTTCCCCCTCCTTATCTCCCCTTGTAGAAGGGGATAATGATGTCCCGTATCCTCAGCACCTCATACAAAAGGTTGTTTGTCTGGTATTTATGAACACAGAAAATATTGTTCAAATATTAGATATATTCCTTCATGTTTTAATAAATAAAATTATATGTTTCTTACCCAAACCCCACTCAGTTTCCCAGGTAAGCCATGAGGTCTCTGCAAGACACTGAAGAGACAGCTACAAATGCATTTAGCACACCTCATCACCCAGACATCCAACTGGAAGCAAGGCTCAGTCAGTACAAGAAAGGCTGGGTTTGAACTCGAAAGGTTAAAAAAACAGTTCCTTGGGGAAGACACTTTATTGGTGTAATTGCTCCACACACAGGCTGTGCGTAGACACAATATAGCTGAAATGGAAAGGCCAAACATGACACTTGAATGTTTGAGAAGGGAATGGAGGTTGGGTGTGTTAGATGAGGCAGAAACATGGCTGCAATAGATACCAGCTTTGAGTTGTCAAAAAAATGCCAAGCTTTCTTCATTTCAATGCTGATACATACAGAAATGCATGCGATCCACTGTTCTATTTGTGGTTAATTCCACACTAGTTTCTCCAAAGGGAGACTCACTTCACTCTCATCAAGTTTCATACGTTCTTTCTAAGGACGCTCTTTATCTGCTCCTGTCCTGTATTTTGGATGTCAGTTCTAAGTTTCTGTGTAACATCACTTTGCTTGCGTCAGCTCAGCATTAATTGTGAAATAGGTCTTACTCACTGTGCTGAGCAGGGAGAACTGCATGGGTTCCTGCATGAGCACGCTGTCATCGTCCGAGATGTAGGCAGAGCAAGCACAGGATAAAGCTCTCCCCATCTTTCAAAGACAGGCCTGGCTGGTTCCCTTTATTCCCACATGGTTAACCAGTGGGTATTTCTGTCTCTGCTCTTCAATTTGCATCACACCTTCTGTCGCCAGGCTTTCTGCAGCCTTAAAAAACCCCTTGAACTGAAGCACAAGGCTAGCTCTTTCTATATTTGGACTAAAGAAGAGAGAAACGTCTGTTTTCCCACCCAATTCGGAAAGCTGGACTGAAGCTGCTGGGAGCAGATGTTCTTTTTTGTTACTTTTTGAGCTCCTGAGGGGAATAGGGCAGGACACCCAGGATTCACAATCCAGAAGCCAACTGCTGTGGGGATGGCTGCCTACCTGTGTCCACAGTCCTAAATAAAATTCAAACATGGTGTGTGTAAAGCACTGGGAGAATTGTTCCATGGCAAAAGCCATGTGAGATCTCCCTGTAAACTGGAGAAAAATGTTAGAAGAAAATGCTGTCAATATTTTGGTTTAGTGCTACCACTTAGGAGGTTTACATCCCTGAACCCTGGGAAAGAAGGACAGGGTAGAGTGCTGTATTTCAGAAATAGACCAGGGAGTCCTTGTCTTCTTCAGAAGGGGTATCAGTGGTTCATGTTAACATTAGCAGCAGTTCCCATGGGCTTTGGGAGGTCAGAATTCAAGCTCCCTTTCTGCTTGTGAAGACTTACAGCATTCCACCCTCACCTCAGGACCCCAATCATTATGCATGCCATTGCCTTCTCCTCTTTCTAGCCTTATCCATATTATTATTATTAGGTTTTATTATTTTGCTTTACACAGTGGGAAAGCCTAGCAAGAGGAAATGAGAATGGAGCACTCCTCCATCCCTTCCAAATCCCAGGCAGATCTACAGCCTGGCCTTGTGCAAACTGTGCCTTGTTCAGAGGGAGGAGATGTGAATCCTGTGGGGATCAGCCCAGGCTGCCCCATTCTGGGGTTTACCTACAGGATTGTAGGTAAAATAGCAGTGACACCTACTTTATTTATGCTTTGCATCAGCTTTCAGTTTGTGTAGGAGCTGATCTGCTGCATATGCTATGCAAACACTTCCTAGATTAAAGCCCTTCCAAGCAGGGTAGAGAAAAGAAACCTAGGAAACTTCTACACAAAAACCTAAGCGCTGGCATCCTTTGATGCCTTAGTGTGATGTGACAGCAGAATGAGGTTATTGCAGGTTGAAAGTTTTAACTTGTGTCTAAATCTCATTTAAATTTTGTGCTCTGTGCCTGCATTCTTTTACAGACCTGTGCAATGCAGATCTGAATTTACAGAGCAAGCCAGAGCAGTCCTGGGAAGAAGCAAGTTCCCAGGTTTTGTGAAGCCTCTTAATGACCCGTAAGAACAAGAGTGAACATTATTAAGAAATTGGTCACAACACATCTTTGGCACTACAGCTGTCATTTACTTCTCACATCTTGGTCAGTGTTAGATCAGTCAGATGTCAACATCTTTGCTGCTGCATCCAGAAACAAGAACATTTCTTATACCTATGAGGATTATATAAATCAAGCTTCTATTAAATTATAATGGAACTATGATAAATTTGATTATAATATAAATTACAATACATATATAAATATTCTCATGATAAATCTATCCTCATTATATGTAATGTAAATTATTACACATTTAAATTATGACTAATGAGTCACAACTCCCCACAGCCTTCTCTCTACTGATATTAAGATGCTTTGTTGAAGATGATTTAATTCTCCAAACATCCTGATTTTGCAAGTTGGAAAGGGGTCCTTACCTGGGATCAGCATGGGATAATAACTTGATGTAGCAGTTGGAAGTCCTGACTTCGTAGTAGATGCTTTAGCTGTGCCATCAGCTCTTTGCCTCATATTGCCTGTTTATAGCTATGTAAGGAAGGGCTTAAATATGCAGTTTCATGAGGTGCACAAACAGCTCTAGTGTGGGACTGGAGAAGAAGCAGCAAGAAGGGTGCAGGGGAAGAGTGAGTTCAGGGCTGTCAGCATGGTCCTGTCAGCCTCTTGGAGCGGCTGCATTCCTCCTCCTGTTTACTGTTTTCTGAGAGGAGTCTGTTTGCTCACTTTCTACCAGCTCGCTGCTTAGTGAGTGCCAGAGAATACCCAAGAAAAGCTCTGCCAGTTCTGATGCTGACTGCTTTGGAGAACCCAGTGAAAGGTTCCTTAAAGCCTTGTACAAAGTGGGTCAAGTTCCCAGAAAGAAACATGGAGAGGAACAGTGGCTAAACTTCTATGGACAAAAGGAGTTAGAGAACTGGAGCTTGGAAGGATCTTTGGGCCCTGCAGTAAGAAGGGCTCCCTTGCCACAGGAAATTAGTAGGCAGCCAAGTAACCTGCAGAAAAAAAGAGTTAATGGAGCCTTAATTAAGCAGCTATTGGTCATGTCATTACGTGGACAAGCATCCAGGCTATTGAGAGAACACTCAGAAATCCTCTTGCATAGGACAGGCCCAAGCTGTTTCTCCAACCACACTAAAATATACGTCACCATCCCTCCTCCGTGTTCACAGCTAACCACAAAGCAAAGGCTGCTCTGGACATGTTGCCCTCAGTCCTTCAACAAGGAACTGCTGAGGGTCAGATAAACAACCTCTTAAGGAGTTTTGCCTTGTGTTCACTCATCGTCTTTAGACGGTATTTGTTCAAGGCAGGAGGAATGTTTTATCTGATTACACAGATTCATGGTGTTCCAACAACATAATAATACAGGGATGATGAACTGGAACAGCTCAAGTAGAAGTCGCTGGACAGGTGGCTTGGTTTTAGTTGTTAAGTTGTAGGCATTTCAAAACTTCAGCAGGTTTCAGTGACGCTGTTGGTACCATATGTTATTTATATGGGTTTATGGCAAAGAATGAGAGCAACAGCCTTGTAAAGAAATGAGATCTCCCTGACTCAGGCAGTGTAGATGCACATCCCCTATCATCATAGGATCCAAATGATGAGCTACTTCTGTAATGCTCAGGACTGCTCTGATTCCTGAACTGTGTATTTTCTTCCTGAAGCACTCAGGCATTCTTTGCACTTGTCCTTCTTTTCCCTCTCCCTCACTGCAAAAGGATGGAGACAAGTTTGTCAGTGAGTATTTTATTAAGATGATTTAGTGCTGTCAAAAGGAGACAGTGTGGCAGTTCTCGAGACTAATGTTTTCTGTCCAAGAAGATACATTGCAGAGAGCAGGACAAGGGTTTCTGGGACTGTCAGTGAGCAGGCTTGCTCCACACAGCTGGAAAGAGCAAGGAATGCCCATTGGGCTGCTGCAGGGCCCCTATCTGGAAGGAGGTGGGCAGAAATGGACTTCAGGTCCTATGGAGAGGACTGCTGAAGGGCTGTCTTGTTCCGTCATTGAAAAAATGAGGGGGAAGAAGACACAAAACCCTTCCCTTTGCTCTAGGTTTTGCCTTGCTGAGAAACCTGCATTCACAGGCACCTCTCTGTGCCCTTGTTTATACCACTGGCCTGTTTTGGGTCACCCAGAGAGGAGCTGCCTTGGGGAAGCAATGGTGAACCACAGAGGTGATCCATTGTCTCCATGGGTCTGCAGGGAAAAGACCAACAGAGGCCTGGGAGGCCAGCACTGGTAACAAAGGTTAAGGCTCAAGCATTTCTTGGTTCCTGCTGTTATCTACCCAGAACAGACCGTGGTGGCTCTGGACAGGGTGTTTGTGGCTCATGCCATATAGCTGTACAGCACTGAGGACTGAACTCTAACAGGAGGTGGGTGCAAGCCACCAGTGCTGGGGTTAGCTCTGACAATTATTTGGAGAACAAGGAGCAAATCTACCCTTGAGGCATTTTAGATGGTACTCACCTGGTTTTCTCTTCTCAGGGATGTGAGGCACATCAGCCTCATTGTCTTTCACTGGGGTTTCTCCCTGCCCTCCACAGACACATGCTCAGGGCATGGGATAACACTGAGTTTCTCTCCAACTGGGGGAAAAGCAGCATTACAAATATATTCTCACAAACTAGAAATTTACATGTAGATACCTGGACTTTTTTCCCTTTTTATTTTATGAAAGAAGACCAAACTTGGTGTTATTCTCTAGATGAGGTGGTAACAAGCCCCAGCAAGCCCAAGCTACACATGACAAGAGGGTTGCCAGGAAAAGCTGTACAGCATGCCATACATATGCCACCACACTACTGTGGCTCTTGGCACCCACCACTACTTCCACACTTTGCCACATGCATGCTAAGTAGGTACCAGTGCTTTGGGAAATTGAAGACAAGCCCATGGGGATGGAGTACATTGAGAGGACAGTGCCAGCTGGAGAGGTTGCAGACAGAAGCACTAAACAGAAGAAAGTGATACCAATCCTTGTCTTTGGATAGCATGCAGGACAGTGTAGGGCAAGGACAGGCACCTTGCACCTGCCACCGCAGCAATTAATGTAGTAAAACATTCACAGTATCATGCTTGCCTGTTCAAATTCTGTTGCACAACAGTGCTTTTTATGGCTATGGAGCAGAGCCATGTTGGATGAGATGAAGAGTGCAGCAATCTGATTAGCAGCTCAAGAATATGGTATTTCTGTTTCTCCCCAGATCTGTGAGGCTCGGTTAAACATTAGTCGGTCTGTAATTCTTCTTTATCTCTGAGCTAGACACATGAGTTGTTTCTGCTCATTGTAAACTTCATTTGCTTGCACAGTTTGATGAGTGCTTTGCCCTCTCCTCTTGCCACTTGATTGATTACATGTACCTCAATCGATCTTGCACAGGCATAGTGGAAAGGCTCAGCTCTTTGTAGCTTTCAGCCAGGATTCACTTTACAGATGATAACTAATGAAGCCATTCACCCCCTGGGTAAACATGGCAAATTAGTTTTGAAGCTAGGCAAACAGAAGCAAGGTTTTTGCCTGCATTTCGCTTTTTATGAAGGACAGGAGGATTATCTGGAACAGTTTATGTAGAGTTGTACTAAGGCAGACTGGAGCCAGGGAATGTAGGAGAAACAGGGCTATTTCTGAACACTTTACTGGAACAAGCAAGTTCATCATAGGTTGCTCTGGTGGCTAATGGTGAAGTGTGCTGCCAAACTCAGCCATTACTCCAGCTTTTGGCACGGCATTGCCATGTCTCACACAGCTGGAGAGCAGTGAGCTACCTTGCCACAGCCTGGAAACTATGGTCCCCAAGAAACTGTGTTTTCTTTCACTGCCCTGAGAGCCAGTCCTTGTTCTGGCTTCCTGGATCTTGCCTCGCTGTTCCAAAACACAGCAACATGTGGGAGGGAGACAGGGGAAGCTGCGGGGGTTTTCTGAGTGTCTGTGTGGCAAATGGACAAACTCCATCCACTTGCCTGAGGGTGATTCATATAGGTAGTCCCAACAATTATCATTGTCATAGGAGACTCCCTTTTGAAGGGAACAAAAGGTCTAATGTGCAGACCAGACCCACTTCTTAGGGAAGTCTGCTGCCTCCCTGGGGCTGGGGTTAAAGATGTCAAGAGGAAGCTTCCTACCCCAGTGCAGCCCTCAGATTATTATCCACTATTGCTTTTTCAGGTAGGCAGTGATGAAGTTGCAACAAGAAGTCAGTCAAGAGAGACTTCAGGGCCTTGGGATGACTGGTTAAGGGATCAGGAGCACAAGTAGTGTTCTTTTCTATCCTTTCAGTTGCAGGGAATGCTGAGGGAAGACATGAGAAGAGACAGCAGATCAATACCTGGGTTTCAGCCTGGTGTCACCAGAAGTTTGGGGTTTTGATCATGGTTTGATTTGGACAACACCAGAACACCAGTCTCCAAGGGGAAAAAGATCTTTGCATAGGAGTTAGCAGGGCTCTTTGAAAGAGCTTTAAACTAGACTTGAAAGGGGAAAGGGATAAATCAGTGTTTGAGGGATAGTGTGCTAGCGAGGCCCTTTGTGTCAGTGGAGATAGGGGATGGAGATCATGCAGCAGCAAAGACTCAAGGGTTAATGATGCATGAGAAACCACAAAAGTGCCTGAAAATGGTTATGTAGGAATTGGGGCTTCTTCCCTCAAACCAACTGAAAGGCATCTACAATGCACATAGCACGGGCAACAGACAGGAGGAGCTGGAAGTCGTTGTGCAGCAGGAAAAGTAACTGATTGCCATCATGGAAACATGGTGGGATGACACACAACTGGAGTGCTGCAGTGGATGGCTGTAAACTCTTCAGAAGGGATGGGCAGGAAGGAGAGGTGGTGGGTTAGTCCTGTTTTGATTGTCTGGAGCTTAATGATGGTGATGATAATGCTCTCTACCAACTACTCAAAAAGAGGCTGTAGCGAGGCATCAGTTTCTTCTCCCAAGCAAGAAGTGATAGAGGAAATGGCCTCAAGTTGTGCCAGGGGTTTTTAGACTGGATATTAGGAAGAATTTCTTCACTAAAAGGGCTGTAAGGCATTGGAACAGGCTGCCCAGGAAGTCACCTTCTCTGGAGGTATTTAAAAGATGCTTAGGGACATGGTTTAGTGGTGGCCTTGGCAGTGCTGGGTTAATAGTTGGAATTGATGATCTTAAAGATCTTTTCCAACCTAAATAATTCTGCAATTTATTTCTGGCAGGCAGTCTAGGGGGAAAGGATCATTGCTACATTTGGAAGCTGACTGGCCCTTTTTCTGCTTTACTGTGGCTATTGATCCAATTCCTAAGGTCAGCCAGGGACTGCATTATCTGACCTCTAGTATCTACATCTGTGTCTGTATACCTGGAGAGAGAGACATGGATTGGTGCCAGACCACCCTGACTGACACGTATCTGAGTGCAGCTGAGAAGGAGATGCTAGCAGTTAATATAAGCCTCTGGAAGAAATGACTGATCAAGAGATGGTGCAGACATCCAGGTTAAGCCCTTCGTTTGACCCTGAGCAAATTATCCAACTCCTATCTGTAAAAAAGAGCTGATGGCATTCTTCTGCTCTGTCATGCCCTTGAAGCCTGATGCCTAAGTGCGTGCTTGGAAAGCCTCAGTGGAAGCGCAGCAGAGTCATTTCGACACGCTTTGTAGCTCTGCAGAGGAAAAAGAGCTTGCCTTCAGGCACAGCGGTGCTAAGAACCAGCAGTGCAGGTTCACTGCCCATCAACTCCCAGAGCTTCCAAGATTTTTAGCCTGGAGTAGTCCAAGGTGGGAGCACAAAGATGCCCTTTTCCTTCAGCAGTCCCACTAGGTACAGTACCTAACGATGAAGCCTGGACAGTGAGTGCATCCTCTGCCATCCACTCGTGGGCTTCAACAACTGTCACTTCAATAGCCTGCTTTCAAAGCAGAGTTCTTGCTGTTCTCTGCAGCAGCACTCCTGTTTCATGACAGCACTGAGAAGCGTGTACACACACAATGGTACCAAAGAAGCTGACCTAACTCTTTACATGCTAAGTGCCTTTGGTATTGCTTTGTCCCCTGTTGGCCCTCATTTTCCCATCCTGTTTCAGCCTTTAAAGCTGCGCTGCCATAGCAAGCCTGGTCAGGGGAGCCAGCACCCCACTCCTCTTCTGTAAGCTTACCCGTGTCGGAGGTGTGTTTTGGTTTTCCCAGCCTTGTGCCCTTCCCTAGGCTCAGAGCTTCTATATCCATACACATTTGCTAGATTTCTATTCCCTGTTAGTTCTCTGCACAACCTGGAGTTTGAATAGGCAGCATGAGTTGTCTGGGATCATTCCATGTATTTGCCATTTCAGCTTTTAGCTTCCCCACCCAAATCACACAGGGACAGCAATGAGATTGTTTCTTTTTCCTTATTAAAGAAAGACAAACAGTTTTCATGCCCATTGAAACCTGCACACAGCGCTCAGGAAAAGACTATTAGCACAATATTTGGAGAACAAAAATAACTCAAATTTGATCTTCCTGGAATATCACAAAGGCCGTATTTGGTAGGGGCTTACAGACAGGGCATGTCTGTTTTGGCAAGATGAAGGGTAAGACGTTGCTGTTGGAATAATTCTGTTAATGCTGCTGGCATTTTATTGCTACTAACTCTCCGGTGGTACATCAAAGCTGTGAATAGGTGGCTTTAAAAATCATCCTGAACACCTACCTTGGACTCCAAGGATCTTGCTTGTCTTATGCCAGGTTTGAAGGCAGGCTTGGGTTCTTTGATAAATAGATGCAGCTTTATCAATAGATGCAGCTCAATTCAGGCAGAATTGTAATTGCTTCTATTTAACTTTGTAAAGATTGAAGGTGGCGTGGCATAAGTTAAAAGGTTGGACCAGCTTTCCACACTTGCTCTCACACTGTTTACATTGCTCCTAGTCTGCTTAAATGGAAGTTAGCTGTGGAATTACTCACATTTTATACCAGGGTGAGCAAGGTCTCCCTGAAATCACAGATACAATTATATAGGAGAAAACAGGCCTAATGCTTTTCCTACTTCACCTCCTTCTCATTCTTCAGGTCTTGCAAGGCAGTTTCGGAGTGCCAGGCTTCACACCATTTATTTCTGCACAGACCTAATCCTGAGCTGCCCTTGGGAGCTGGCATTTAGTTCAGGCTGCATTTGATAGGACTCCAACAAGTTCCCAGCTTTGGAAAACTTCCATTCTAACTATTTGGCCCTGTACCTGTCTCAGGTTTCTATATTAAGGAGTTTAGCTAGTTCCACTTCAATGTTTCTATTTATTTATATCTTTGTAACACTGAGCCATAAATAGTGCTGAGCACTGACACCTCCCAAATTGTCCTCCCCTCACACATATGTGTTGCACAAAGGAGAAGTTAACAGTTCATAGTCACTTAACTCCTCCAGTGCTCAGGGCCAATGTCTTCAATTTAGAGTGGGAAAAGATGGGTGATAGCAAACCTGCAGCAAAGGGAAGAGGTAAAGAAATTATAGTGTCTTGTGTGATTGGTTTTGATGCCCTGATCTGATGTGGGCAGATCGTTCTTTAACCAAGCTTAAAACCAGCATTTACTCTCTCACTTTCCTGGCTTCCCATTTGTAGAATTCCCTCACTTTACCATACTGGGGGCAGGGGAAGCAAGGATAAATTCAATGAGGGATGCAACAGTGTGGTAGGCGGTGTACGACTAGTGTGGTAGGAGAAGCTCAGGCAAAAATACAGCGTTTGTCCAGGCTGCTTTCCTGTAAAACAAATGAGTTCAAGAAAAGTAGATAGCACCTGTCTCTCCTGAGGGCACAGACAACAGGATGCAGCCTGACCCTGGATGCCCCTGTGCCAAGAGCTGGAATGACAGCAGCATGCTCTTTCCACCCCCAGGATTAGCAAGACCTGCTGGGACAGAACAGGAGACTGCAAGGGAGAGAAGGAATGACAAGGCAGTAGGTATAACTATTCCTTTCCTTCTTGAAGATGCTCAGGAGAAACTAATTTAGCCATGTCTGGAAGAACCCCTGACTTACACCTGGGGGTTTGAGGCCTGAAACTAAGGCTGAATGCTTCTAAAAATGGGGGGGGGGGAACATGACCCAAACAAAATAGTGTGTTCAATGCAACAGCATTTGCTGCAGGACTGAACATGGCATCACATTTGAAATCTTTAAATAGATTCTGGCACAGTGTGAGCTCACTCTCACTCAAAGCCTGGCCTGTGCTGTGCCAAAACTGCAGCTGTGCTGGGGTGTGAGGTGCCTGCTTTCTCCCTGCCATGAAGAAGACTACAGGGCCTTCAGCTTCACTTATTAGAAGTAAGGGGCACACAGCGGAGTACTTGAAAATGGCTGGTATTTCTTCATATAGACGTACTGCCCTCCTGTGGCTGCCAAGGAGCATCTCTAATGCAGGAACAGGGAGACCAGGGACTGAGGGAAACAATAAAGAAAAGTAACTATACATTCAATTTAAACCAAAAGACAATTTGATAACAAGGAAAGAAAAGGAAAACACCCTGTGTGATTAACTGGAAGTACATAAGAAGGCAAGAACAAAGCAGAGGAATTTACTGAGAGACCTCCTAATTGTTTTGTAAAGATAAGTCTCCAGCTGTTCTTCACCAGAGTCTTTTCAGTGAGTGCCATTTACTCAGAGAGATCTAACTTCATCTGGATGAATGGGGGAGACAGGTGAAGTTCATCTCCCTTCATCTGGATACCCCATAGGGGAAACTTCACTAGCAACAGGTGCAAAGAAGGTGTGGGAGAGGAGAGTAGTGCTGCATTTCCCTGACCGTGACAGACATGTGCTATGACCTTCCTGTACCTACTAACAGAAGTTGGCACAGCTTCTGCACTGTTCATAAGGCTCTTGCTGAGACACCTCATGTTGCAAATGTGTCCCTTCCTCTCTGTGAGCCAGGATGAGATGACATTTCTAGCACAGCCTGGCTTCTCTCTGAGGGACTTGCCTTAAAAGCCTGAGGTTAGGTTTGATGAATAAGACCTTGAGTATCTGCCAGGAATGGCCTGTTTCTTGTACTTTATGACTGTGCTGCTTCTTGTGCATCCTCTGTGGGCAGAACGCATCTCCAGTCTCTCCTACCGGAGTGGGTGTGATAGGGATCATGTAGGAAAATGCCAACATGTGGCACCTCCTTCAGGACTTGAGGCTGTGAAGTCACACCTGCATCAAGAGGGGTGTCACCCCAGTCTACTTGACAGCAGTGCTTTTAGGGGGATGTACATCAGTGGGAATGTTGGGATCTCTTCAGGTGAAAGAGACTGCAGTTGAGCAGAGCATGCACCAAGCTGAAGTCAGTGAACGAGCACAGGAGCCAGACAAATGCTTTGTTCATTCAAGTTGCCAGATCACTGAGACTCAGTATCTCATGTGGTAGCCAGCTAGGGAATAAAGTAAATCCTGCCTTCTCCAGTTCCACATCTTAGGCCATACAGTATTAACATCATGAACAAAACTTCGCTTTATGCACAGGTGAAAATGGCCAATGAGATGAGAAATCAGTCAATATCATTTTAAAACTTGTATGTATGTGTGTATAGGCACACATAAACAGAGAGAATATGTATATATTTGTAATAAACACATATGAACTTTTACACAATTAAACCCACTCCAATATGTACAAGATATATTCCTATCACTCACCAGGACAATACATTTTGTTGCACTGACAGAATCTGTTGCTCAGTTTCCTTTTAAATTACAATAATAAAACTATGCAGAATTGCTCGATGGAAGTGCAATCTTTGACAAACACAAATCTGCAGCAACCCACCAGCTCCAGTAGTGATCCTTCAGTATTTGAAGTTTCCTTCAAATATCAACTCTGCTTTCACAGAAATAAGTTGTTTCTAACAATATGCTACAACCCTGTTAAGCCAAGCAGGATTTTTCCTCCAGTACTTAGAAATAATTCACACCCCCTCTACACCATGCCATACAAAAAGTAGAATCATCTTTGCAGTATTCTCATTTGGCCCCATAACAGCTTTAAAAAATACCCCAAAAATAAAAGGAAGAAAACCCAGCTCTCACATAAACCTTAAAAATCAGCAGACAGAGCTCTACTGATTTACATTTCCAAAGGAAATACCTTTCAGTAATAATTAACTCTGCAGATGCTAAGTCCAAACATTGCTAATGTGAGAAATAAGGACAGAAAACTAAATAAAGAGCAAACCGAGACACACACAACTTGTGAAAACCCTTACGTGTGTCTGCATCACCCGCATGATGTCCTTGTTAAACACCAAAGTAGATGAGCTTGAACAAGTCTACTGGAAAAAACACTACCTTAAAAATGTGTAGTTCAAAGCCTTGTCTAAAAAGTATTATGAGAGATGAAACTGCATCTCTCTGTCACTGCATTATTCACAAAACCTTGCATCCTGCTGCATTCTGAAACAGACTCTGATGAGCTGTCAAAGAAAACAACACTTCTTTGCATCATCGACACTAGAGTAAAAAGAAAAGGTAAAAAACCCACAGAACTTGGCTGATTTTAAAACCCAACTCTCTGAATAGAAACCAAATGAGTTTAAAAGGTGGAGACAACAGTCAGGTTTGGTCAGACCTGTATTTTATAATGGCAGCAAGCACTGTGATTCTTGTATTGATTTCTTTTAAGGAACTCAAGGGTGTGTAAATATTCCTAGCATTAACGATGCCTTATGTAAGAAGCAGATTGAAGTTTGCACCTCTATCTTTTGATACAAGTTATGACAGGGTAAATAACTGGTTTGAATTTTGTAATAAAAACCGTAATTTTTAAACAGTACCAAAAACTAGGTAAGCCCAAGTGTCAATCCCTGTAAGGGGACCTCTTCATAAAAGGAAGGTAAATCCTCCTTTGGAGTAGTTACAGCAACACACAGAAATGAAACTAGAAATACACACAAGGAGTTACAGATCTGATTTACTGGAGTTGTGTAGTAATTTGCACCTAATGGTAATCTGAGGATTGTAGTATGGAGCCAGAAAAAGATTTCCAAAAGGGTAAAATGCTGGGAGGAAAGAGGAAAAAAGTATCTGAATTCCCACACTGAGGATCTGATGTGCTGGAATAGGCAGCCCTGCCTTCCTCAGCTGTTGGGTGCAGTGGTGGATGCGCTCAGAACATCAGAAGTTTAAACATCCCAACCACCAACATTCCTGCCTAAATCCATCACGGTTCACTGTATCTAACTAAGGTCAGCATAAATAGGCATCTGGGACAATTGCAGAAGTTGTGTGCACAGAAGACAGGTTATGCAGCTCAGCCTCACTTCCCTACCCACGACCAGGTGTAACGCACTGCTCTGTTCCGTGTGTGTTGGCTGCTATGTTTCTCTAATTACAATTTACTTGCACAGCATGTTTGCACAACACTTCAAATGTGTTAGAAATCCTAGAGTACAGTTAAG
>JBCJKH010046507.1:0-11308 GCA_039877255.1 Loriculus beryllinus | reverse complement strand
AGTGTGAGGTGTCCCTGCCCATGGCAGGGGGGTTGGAACTGGATGATGTTAAGGTCCTTTCCAACCCCAACTATTCTGTGATTCTATGACTATTATGCTGCTCATAGGCTTCACTTAGGGCACCCTAATGACAATGCTGATTCATCAGTATAATGCAGGTATGGAAGGAGTTACACAGAGGAACGTAGCATACTTTAGTAAGATCTTTGTACACTTGCACAGCCCTCTTTAGCTCTGTAAAGGTTCTCCCAACCTGCCAAGGAAGCACTCTGCGTACACAGAGTGCATGTGGAACCTGTGTGTAAAGCTAGAGATCCCATGTACTCAGAGGCTGTTTTGAAGACCCCACTTACAGCTGCCCGTTTTTCTCCGTATAGAAGCGCACTGACTTTATGGTGGCGACGACAACAATCATACAAAGGGTGACAGGCACAAAGAGCATGATTACATGCTTTGCTCCATATTTCAGAGTCAGTTCCTCCTCTTCATTTTCCAAGGCGCCTCCTCTCACTGGAACACCCGAGTCAGACATTTCCCCATCAGCAATATTGTTAGGGCTACGGCTGCTACCTGTTCGCCTCTTCTGAAAAGGAAGGTTAACAAGTATTGTGAGACACTTCTTTGTGTTCAAAGTTTTACCGCATCGTATATCATGAGACTGCTGTAGGCCACCACAGCATACCAACTTGGCTCACAACAGAGGGGTACCAAATGAACAATACAATTAGAAATTCCGTTGGAAACAAGCTGCAATGGAGTTCTTAAACCTAAACTATGAATATCTTTGGGCCTCTTCAAGTGCCATATAGATGGGCACATGCACATGAAGTGCAAGATGCCCAGAACTTACAGGAAATTACATTGGGGTGCATAAGCTTGACCAGTTCGTCTCCCCACAGCAATGCTGTGCTTGCTTTACCCTGCTGCTTCACTGGCAGCAGGACTAGATTCTGTCCTAGTATTTCTGCATTTGACCAGAGCAGACAAAGGGTTTCTGGCAAAACAAGGAGGCTGAAAAGGATATCCTGCAAGAGTCATATGTACATCAGGTCCTGACTGAAAGCCTGTATCTGTAAAACTGTATCATTATCAAAAGGAAGGAAAAGGGAGGAGTATATATGGAGATTAAAAGAGGGAAGAAGTCACAGTGGAGGAAATGGGAACTCACACTGCTGCTGCTGGCTGAGACTGAGAAACAACAGTGACCAAAGCAATCTTAGAAGCCAGCCTGCTGGGAAGGTCTGAGGGTAGCAGAACTACATCTATCACCACATCCCATTTCTTCACTCACCAGGAAGGACGCACACCTACCCTATGTGCCTGTGCCTCCCCGGCTCCTGAGGCTTGCAGGCCATCCTGGTAGGAGGGCACCGGAGGGCTCTCTGCAGACATCAGGGATGTTCTCTCATTGCAGGGCTCCTCCTCGCTGTCCGAGTTGTTCATGAATGTGATCATCGCTGCCTTCCCAGGGAGCACTCAGGAGGGGTGCAGCCAAGCACTGCTCAAGGCTGAGGAGGCGAGCAGAGCAGAAGGGAAGAGAAACAGTGAACGCTGCAGTGCAAACCACTGGAAGTCTGAGGAGGGGACACAGGGAGGCTACAGCGCACTAAGTAACTCCATCTCCTTCTAACAGCTGATTTAGCCTGCTGTCACCCCAGGCATGACAATCCAGTCCATTAAAATCACTGTTCCTTTTGCAGTCAGGGAGAACAGCACAAAGCAGCACTGAAGCAATTTAATACTTCCTTTCCTTTGCCCCAGCTTTCACAGTTGCTGCCTCTTGTTTTCCCTCTCCCATCAGTACACCTTGATTTCCACAAAGGAGGTTTCTCAGTGCTTAGTGTTTGATTTGCATCGGCCAAACAAAGCATCACCTCAGATGCTGGTTGCCTGCTAGAAGGCTAATAGAGCTCAGCTCTTACATAGCACTCCTGCAAGCATCACAGGTAGCAGAAGTTCCTTAGTAACCCAGGGCCTCAGATTTGCATAAGCCACTAACCAGGAGTTACGTGCTGGTTTGACTGGTTCTTAACCAGATTAATTTTATAAGCAGTTCTTCTTTTTGCCCATAGACAAAGAGAGGTTTGTAGAAATGCTCCTTAGGTGACGGGAGATAATGAGGGGAGAGCAGGGGCAGCCATGCGGAAAGATCATGAGGGGAGTGATGGGGTGGTTGTGAGGGGATATCGTGACGTGAGAGCAGGGGCAGCCATGGGCCATGAGAGGTGGCCACGAGGGGTAGGGGCAGCAGCTACATAGCATGGGGCCACTATGAGGGGGGGCAGATAAAGTGTGGTTGTGGCTAGAGATCACAAGGGGCAGCGATGAGAGGAGATCAGCTTGCCCTCAGTGACATGGTTTAATGGTGGGCTTGACAGTCCCAAGGTAACAGTTGGGCTTACAGGTCTTTTCCAACCTAATTAATTCTATGATTCTAAAGCATTGTAAAGCTGTAATATCTACAAGAACACTTCTCCTCTGCAGTGTTTCACCCAAGCCCATGTGTCTCGGGAAATACGTCCAACTCTGAAGAGGAAGCTGAAGAAGCCACGTGATTTGGATGCAGTCACTTAAATCTGAATCATGCACTCGAGTCTGACCAGTACAGCCTGCTGTGTGCCAGGCAGCTTTAAAGGTCAGAACGGATGCTTTGGAGATCTCTCAGATACTCTTGCTTCTCACTGAGGAGATTGAAATTCACTTTGGAGGAAGCAAGGAGGGAGGAGTGGAACATTCCCCTTTCTTTCACAACCTCCTCAACACATCTGGCACCTTTGAGAAATCTTAGAATGTCAGCTCCATCTGCTCCTCCTCTGCCTTCTCTTCAAGCTTTTTCACATCATTTTGTTCCTCTTTTAGTGATAAAAGTGGTGCAGCTACAGGAAACAAATGCAGGGGTAGCCCTCAAGCCAAACCCATCTGCAGTATTACTGAGTGAGCTGCATAACACCTGCATCTGTCTGCTTGTTCTTACAGCCTAAAACGTCCGCTCCAAGCGCTTAACACACCCTTTAACTGAGCACATGAGGGCTCACAATTTACACTTGAGAGCCTAGATTTTGGTTCAGGTACAGGATTCAGGCCTTTAAAGAAGGCAGGTAGATGAAGTCAATCAGTCGTGACATGCTTCTGGATCTGTGAACAGGCAAAGTTATGCATGCCAGAGGATCTGTTACCCATGGAATTTAAGTAACTCTCAAAACCTTCTGCCCATAGAAGCCAGGGAAGAAATAAGTAAACATTTACTCTCTGATAGTCTGGGACCAATATTTAGGTTTTAACAACTCAATGAAAATATTAAAGAACTTTTTCTCCCAGTATTTAAGAAACTGACACAATTTTTGCTAGATAAATTCTGCAGAGGATTTAGAAGGGTCAGCCAATTAATTAGGCCACTTTCAACACCCTACTTAAGCCCACTGGAGGACTTAAACCAATAGCAAAACCAGTGCTAATTATTAACCTACACAATTACATGGGAAAAGAATTTCATGTTTTAAAACAGCCGTTTTTAAGCTGGACACGTTCTCCCTCAACAAGGACATGGACAAATGCAAAGATGCAACATTTCTGGTCAGCAAGCAGCCTCAGTCCTGAACACAGCTTTACTGTCCCTTGTTTACAAGGCTTTGGTTTCATTAAGGGCTGACACAAACAGACTCCAGCATATCCGGGATTCTATAGCTCCTCTAGATTCACGAGCTCCTATAGCAACAAGCCCTCAACAAATTCTCAGATGCTGTACTCACAGCTGCCTTAAACTGACCTAAACACATGGTCCTCCCCAAAGGGTTGTCCCATCACCCTCGGTCTCTCTGGTGCCAACACCAGGTGCTCTGTCTAGCTCTTTTGAGAAGACAACAGGCACTATTTTCCTTTGCTTTTAAAGAGCCAGGTTCCAGCAGGACCAACTCCCAGGCTGGCTATGTGAAAAGCCCCAGTGCCCACACTGAGGAAAAGCAAGTGTTGGCTGGGCCACCCCCCTTCCAGTATGGCCAAGCCTTACAGCAGCAAGCCCTCTGCTCTGCTCACTCCCAGAGGGAGCAGCAGCCCACCCGCACCTCAGGCCTGCAGCACCTATGGCTTTTAGTTAAGCAGGAGTCCTTGCAATACAGTTTACAGAGGTAGGCACACTGGCCATCCCCATCTTCCCCAACAGACACAGTAGGGAGTTTGCCTGATGTTCTATTTGTTCATCAGAGCTGCACCTTCAGCTGGCACCAAGGCTGTGCTGGTTGCCAGAGAGAGCTTTGGTTTAAGTCCTGTGTCTTTCAGGGGAGGAAGGGACAGCCTGGTCACTCTCACATCCATGTGCCCAGCACAACAGCATCCTTTGGGCTGAGCAGAACCTTATCCTAGGGGCTTTCTTTCCAGGTAGAAAGGGAGCCACAGTGCACCAGGCAACCAAGAAAGGGGTGTTATAAAGCCACACTGTTTCCTGGTATCATTTCACCAGTTAACCTGAGGGAAGGTACCTTGTGGAGACAATTTCTGCCTCCCAAGGATGTTGGATATCCCCATAATGGAAGGCACGGGAACCTTCTTTCCTACTCTTGCACATGACACCAAATACACCCATGCACACTGACTGTGTCTTCATAGGCCGAGCTGAAAAGAGGGATGGAAAAGGTCAGGAAAGGAAAGCACGGAGAGCTGAGACAAGCATGCTCCTCTCCGGCTGTAGCAACAGGAGGAGCTTTCAGGTTGGAGGGGAATGTAAGCTGTATCTATATTCACAGAAAGCTACAGAGCACAGTCTACCAAATACAGTACATAAAGTAGTTGAACAGCATGTGTCAAACCATCATCAAAACTGACCCAACTGGCTGCAGGGTATCAGGCAAGGTTTTCCTTTTTTCCCCCTCTGTGGATGGATTCAAACCATTCGGTCCCATTCCAAAAAATCATCTGATGTTTAAGAGCCAAAAGACCAAACTCTCGAAAACCAGATGGCAAAAATGAAAGGGAACAAAAACTGGGTCAGTAGTGAGTGCTCCTTATAACAGAGCAGCTGAGGTGGGAATACAACAACTCCTGCTTTACAGCAGTCTTGTGAAGCCTGCAGGAAAGCAGGAGTCACAGTTCCTCTCTTCCAGATGTCCTTTGTGGAAGGGACCTCCTTCCCCAGCTGCAATAAATCAGCTTTATGGATTTTGATTAATCGGGGCCAGTTCACACTAACAGTAGGATCTACCCTCAGATTGCCTTTTAATTTCATCCTGCAGCATCACTGTGCTTCAAGCAAATCTAAATCCTTTGCTTCGCATTTCATCTATCACAGATAATACCAGTACAAGAGAACAGCTGCTACAGGCTGGCAGAATACTTAATAATCCACTTGAGAGTTAAAATTATGGCTTTTTTTACATATACGTATATATATATATATATGCTATAATTGATGGCAATTAGATTAAGAGAATTAGTTTTTCTTTGCTGTATTTAGATCAAGAGAAAGCTGTGGGCTGACAGTGACAGCCTGATGTTCTCTGAAGTTTCAGCTGTAGCAAGCACTGCCGTTGGGAAGTATGAAGAGGAGGAAAAAACTTCTAAGGTATCCTAAGTGGTGGGGCCAAAATTAAGAGGAAAGATTTCCAGGTTCTTGCCAATAAGTAATGGCAGGATGTGCACGCTGCTAAAATAACGGGGGACTTGGACCACACCATCTCAGTGCTCAAAACAGAACTTGCAAATGCCATTCACTTGCAGCCCCAGAACACAAAAGAAACACAAGCTATTATGGGAAGGTGTAGAGATCTGCAGCCCTCTTTCTGCATTTTAGGGCACACCAACACAGCTGAGCTAGCACTGCTTTCTTTACTCCCCCAAGAAAGGCACAGCATATGGCTCCCGAGGGCTATTTTGCTGGCAGAGCTCAGATCAGACCCTCCCAAGGAGGACCAGAAGGATTATTCTGCCAGCGTTAAGCCCTGACACACTCGCAGTCAACTTCCCACCTCAGCCCGAGGCACCACAGCCCTGCAGACCTATGGACACCAGCAAAGCCTGGGTCAGAATTCAGTGCAGAAGCAGCTGCTCCCATCTGCCCTACCGCTGCCAGAACTGACACACCGGGGACACCCAAGGACACCAGCGCTGGGGCTCGGTTCCTGCACCCTACCTGGGTACCACGGATGGTCTGTCATGGGGACACGGAGCCCAGAGGGTCCCGTCCTCCCCCGGGGAACACACATCAGGTGCCCCGTCCGTCCCAGCGCACGGCCAGCCCCACAGCGGCTGGAGGGGAAGGAAACAGCAATGACTTTAAAACAGAAGAGACAAGAAATCCCCCCGCCAGGCAGGGCTGCTGCAGGAGGCCAGCAACAGACCCTGCACCATGGAGGCCTTTCCCCTGCTGCCCTTTCTAATGCTTAAAAGCCTAACGTGTGCCCGCAGTACTTCCAAGCCAAATCCTGGGTTACACGCAGGAATGCCACCGCCCAGGAGAAACATATCGACATATACACGTATGGTGATGCCCATGCACGCACACAAACACACATAGGTATTTACATACGCACATATATAATAGGTGCGCATACAGAAATACACATACATACACACAGAGATGTAGCTTTACGCAGAAGGAGCCAGCGAGGCTGCCGGACCCCCTCCCCACCACAACCACTATGCCAGGCCCCGGCGTGGAGTGAAGCGAACCGGCCTCGCACGGCTCCACCGCCCCCGTCTCTCCCGGCAGGAGAACAACCGAACCCCCAGCAGCCGGACGGAACAATACCAAACCGAATCCCCCCGGGCTCCCCGACGGCCGCCGCTCTTTACCTGCTCCCGGCACAACATGAGCAGAGCTCCGATCCCACCGGCTTCGGCACACCCCGGCCCCAGCGCTGTCCGGGAGGACGAACTCGCCCGCCGATTCGACCCAGCTGCTGCCCCTCAGCGAGAGGCCCCGCCTCCTACCTAAGCTCCTCCAACGGGAGAGAAGGGTCGGACGACGGACGGCCAATAGGAAGGCGCCCCTGCGCGTCCTCTCCGTTTCTCGCTGAGGGCGAGGCGGTGCCGCCATAGTGGGGTGGTTGTGGGGTCGGGATTTTGTGGTTGCCCGTAACTCGAGGTTGACGGGGAGCAGCGCTCGGGAAGGAGCCGTGTCTCTGAGCGCTGCTGTTAGGGCTCGTCCCTTCAGCAGCAGCTCTCTAGGAGCCAGGTGCTGCCGTAAGTGGTTATGTGGGAACGCTGAGTGTACCCGTAGCAGTGAGCTGCCTGGTACAGAGACCTCAGCTTCCCCTCACGGGCAGTGAGCCTCCTCACGGCTGGGCGCGGGAGGTTGATAGTGCCGGTGAACGGAGGATTTAAACTGTTCGCTTGAAAATAACTGGCTTTACACCCGTCATTTGCGTTTTTACACGCACTGAAATTGAGGCATTGGGGCTTTGAAGGCGTTTAAATGCTTATCCACAGCTTTCAGTAAATGGGAAAGCTGTGCGAGAGTGCACGTCCCGATTGGAATGAAAGATAATAGAGGAGCATAAAGGAGTAAACGAGAAACTAGAGGAAATGGGCACAGCATGGTTCTTCGGAGCTGTGTCTGACCTCGGCTCAGTTTATAGATCAGGGATGAACACAGGAAAGCTACAACCATTTTCACATTATTTGCTACGGGTGTGAGAAGTTTGTGTTTTCAGAGAGCAAGCCTTTCAGTTTGAAGTTGAAAGGAAGCCTAGCATGATAGTAAGCAAGATAGTCCTGTAGATAGATGAAACTGTTCTGTCAGCACACAGACCACTCCTGTGCCTCATTGCTGTATCAAGCGACAGGTAAGTGAAATTTAGGTTCTGGCAGCTCTGTAGCACTTGCTCATCCTCTGTGGAGGCAGAGACACGAACTGGAGTCATGGTAAAATTCCCTCTGCTGCTCTTGTCGCTTAGGGAGAACCTCAGGCACAGGCACGGCGAGGATTTGCAGCAGAGCTGCACGTCTCTCTTTGCTTCGTGCCATCCGTGATGATCCTGCGTGCAAAAGGAATGAAGGGCAAGGTGGCAATGGAGGAGATGTGAGGTACAATAAGTGCACTGCCCCCCAGTATGTCACTGGTGAAAATGGAGGGGTTTGCAGATTCCAAATCTAAGCTGGCTGTTACATCCTTTTCCCTGAATTTCCTGCACAATATTGGTGACAAGTGATACACTTTCTTTTACCCATAACCCGTATTTTGAACCACTCTTACACTCGTAACCCTTATTTTGAGCCACTGCGTGCACAGAAACAAGTTACATGTAGAATTCCTCAGCATCCCAGAGAGCTGCCTATCAAACCATAGCAGCTGTCCCCTGCCAAGGTAGTCAATCAAGGAAACTGATAAACTGTGTGCTTGGCTGCACTCTTCGCTAGCATAGCATCAGAGCTCTGCAGAAGTTTCTCTCAAAGGCTATGTCTGTCTCTGGTCTTTGTGCTGAGTTCCTTTCCACTGGGCGTTCTGGAGTTCTTTTTAAATGCATTTAATCCATCTGGAGTTCTTTTTAAATGCGAATTTCTCTGGTGAATTGAATCCTTTGCACATTGTGTGCTCAGCTGTTTGTCAAGTTTGTTCAATATTAGGGGAAGGAGCAGTTTTGGTTGCTCTCAGATTTTTCAGCTGACGGTAGTTTTACACCCCTTTTAGGTGGACCTTACATATCTGCCATAAATCTGGGATAATAGTAAAAATATCTGTCATCTGTTTTAAAACACTTCACATCTTCAAAGCCAAGGCATTGACATTGGGAATTGTGCTGCTCTTCGCCTTGCTGGTAGCCAGCCAGTCCATCTGAGCCTGCCCAGAGTAAGCACAGAGCCAGCAGCAAGCATGTTGTAGTGAAAGCCCTGCCCTGCCATAAATCTGTGCAGGCAATAGGTAAATTGTTTTCTTTTAGCAGCTGAAGGGATGGGAACTGGTTTTACAAGCCCAATTGACCTTTCTCAGCAGCTTTGGAAGCTAAACTTGCAGCTTTTTTTCATCTTTTAATAGTGCTGCTCTTGAGTATGAGGGCTCTGGGTGAAGATTACGTTAACATGAACTACACAGGCCTGAAGTTGAGACAAATGAATTCCTTGCTTCTTTCCATGTTCTCACTGGGTTCTCCCTTTCCCTTTCACCTTGTTGGGCAAGTGCAAAGAGCTGTAGATCCTGTACAAGTCAGGAAAACTGAATGTATTGCAAGCTTCCTGAAAGCACAAGAACTGATGGCTCTGTAGCTGTGAGTCTGTAAAACCCAGAGAACACACATTCTGCCTGCCTCCTTTGTAGTTTTCAGAGGCAAAAGTCTAGTTTAACTCAGTTATCCTTCTCTGTACCCTTAGGTAGGTTATAGGAAGACCAATAGCTGTTTCAATCTCTCCTTTCTTGAGAGTTACTACTGTACTCATTCAGTTAGGACGCTACTTCACGTGTTTTTTTCTAGCTGCATCACAAGAAGCATCTGATGTGAGGCTAAGTTAAAAGAGTCTTTGAGCAAAGCCCCGTTCATATGCCATCAAAAATATTTCTTTTTCTCTTTTTTAGACAGATCTGTAAAGTCATTTCCTTAAAGGATCTCTCACAGAAAATGTCAAGTATGCCCATTCCTAGGAAAAGCATGTGACAAGCTGCATCCCAGCTTTTTGACTTGGCAGATCAGTGTCTCTCACCAGAAGCAGTTGTCTCCAGGCTGATGGTTGTTCTGAACTACACAGGGACATTTTGTGGGATTCCCCTGGTGTGCTCCATTTTACTACTTGGACATTTGCAGTAGAAGATCTCAGGCAGTTTTTGGTGATAAACTGTTACTATCCTCCAAATATATCCAAGGACTTGTGGCTGGTTTATTTCAGGGGGTATAAATAATACCCGGAAATAGGGCTGCTGACACAAATTCAAACACTGAGATGCTCCCTTGGCTTTCAAAGGGAAACAGGCACAACACCATCTGTCAAAATAACGTTAAAACCTCTCACGCTTACACAGAAGGTATGGACAGGGTCAGGGCCAGCATATCTGAGGTTTTATGCTAGAATAGACAGTACTTTCCAAGAGTCTTGCTCAGCTGATTTCACTCTGTAAATCTGCAGTCCCTCAAGGAAAGGTCATTACTGAACATCAAAGTAAACATTTTTCTCACAACTGAAATTGATCTGCTCACTCATAGGATCACTTATCAAGCAGCCACGGCTCATGATGATGTGCCACCTGTGGATGGGTATCACATATTGGTGTCACACCAATAAAGAGTGATCCCACACTGGTGTATCTATGAAGTTTCAGATCCAACTGGACAGTTCAGAGTTATGCTCCAGTACTGAAGAGCATGGCATATCCTTTTGTCTAAACCAGGAAGAAAACATGCATCCAAAGTCCCTTAGACTGCACTCTATTGATCTGACTCTCAGGGGCACACATCCATCACAAGGGGATGATAACCAGTTGTGTTGTGAACATTCATTCAGTACATATCTCCCATGGTGTTGCATATACGTGAGATCATCTCCTGGTCCATTCATTCTAGGGTCCACAGCATCATAGAAGATGTGTGTTGATGTGTTAGATGTGTAGATGACTGCTCTCTAATGTATGTAGAAATGAGCTAAATATGATACCAGGCTCAAACACACAAAGCCAGGGTAGTGAGAAAGGAATGGGAATTAAGTGTACAGCCAGAAAGCAATCAGTGACACATCCAAATCAATGCAATACAAACAAAGCCTTGCTTTTAAGCACAGGCCCTTTGCAGGCCCATGAAGCAGGAGCACGACTGTTCCAGTGGACGTACCTATGCCTGTCTGGGGGCAGGAGCAGAGCTGCCCTGGTGCCCTCTAGATCACTGTCTCAGTCAGACAGTTTTCCTGCCTCCTTATATATATATATATGTTTTATAAAGTTTTATTAAAGAATCCAATGCCTCCTCAGGAGACAAATGCACAGGCCTGAAAAGCAGTATTGTGCCTTTAAGGTTGTTGATATCTCTTTGGCTTTCCAGATCTTGGGACAAATCCTTCGGACAATCCCAGGCTCCGAGAAGTCAGCAGACCTGTTC
This sequence comes from Loriculus beryllinus, assembly GCA_039877255.1. Classification (NCBI taxonomy): domain Eukaryota; kingdom Metazoa; phylum Chordata; class Aves; order Psittaciformes; family Psittacidae; genus Loriculus; species Loriculus beryllinus. The sequence goes on along the minus strand of JBCJKH010046507.1, from coordinate 302 downwards.
ATGTGACTTGGAAAACTGTGAGTTAACACTGCTTTGCTCTGTCTTGAGTCAGTGATAAATCAATAGTGACTTTAACTGAAATGAGATCAGTCCTGAGAAAAAGGGAAAATACATGTCTAGCATCTTTTAAAAATGCATATGACAGACAAAACAAGGCATTCCCCGTAACTGTGCAGACCACAGAATCACAGAATGGTTTGGGTTGGAAGGGACCCTAAAGCTCACCCAGTTCCAACCCCTGCCACAGGCAGGGACACCTTCCACTAGACCAGGTTGCTCCAAGCCCCATCCAACCTGGCCTT
>JBCJKH010046502.1:39522-53384 GCA_039877255.1 Loriculus beryllinus | reverse complement strand
CACGCAGCCTTCTCTTCTCCAGGCTCAACAGCCCCAACTTTCTCAGCCTGTCTTCATATGGGAGGTGCTCCAGTCCCCTGATCATCCTTGTGGCCCTCCTCTGGATGGGCTTTGCACAAAGCAGACTGATAAGCAGTGTTTGTGATGACATCTGTGGGAAATCATTACTGCCTCGCGAGGCAATTAGTGTCCCATAAATCAGTAAGATTATAACTCCTGTGCTGGCCACAAAATGCAGCTCCTGCCTCCTCGGTTGCCCTGCTGGGCAAAGTAAGAGTGAAAAAATATGAACTGGTTTATTAGCATTTGTCCCAGATTTTGATGACATCCTGGGAGCTTACAGATGAGTATGGAAAAAAGCAGTCCTTGGTCTCACACTGTTGTGCTTTTGCAGGCATTTGGGTGCCTGGCATTCATGAGTTTCTCTAGCTCACCTCATCTTTTTGCTGCTTTCCTTTGTGAGAAGTGTGTTCATGGTGAAATACAGCATGGAAGACAGTACACTAAAACATGAATAACTGGGAACATACTGCACTTCTCTGCAACAGGTAGATCAAAACAACCCAGGACCTCCAATAAAAGCCTGACTTTCTGCTCCTTTTCTATTTTTACTGGTGGTATGAAAGCCTAATGGACGCCTTGATAGAAAGCAAACACATGTAGCTGTTCAGTTTTATCTCTTATTTAACAGATACTGAAAGGCACTTTTGCTAGAACTCTGAATTCTTGATCTGTGCTTCAGTGATTTGGTGTAAAGAGATCTGACAGCTGAAATACTGGTTTCAAAGGATGTCCCATGTTCCTCTGATGGTCTGCAGCACTACAGTACCACAGTAGTTGTCACTAGTGAGATTCTTTTTGCCAGGCAATAAACTGAGCTGAGAAAATTACCCACATACTATAATTAGAAGTGTTGTGGTGCATTGTAAATATCTATATTGTTTTCAGTTCTGGACTTAGGGAGCACCTCAAAAAAACCCTAAGCTTCAGACTCTATTCATTGAAGGAAAAAAGTTGGACAGTGTCTGATTTTGTTTGCATTGATTTCTTTATCCATTAAGCTTACATACAGTAAAGCTTTTATGAATGATTATCAGGCTGTAGGTAGGCAGCATGAAATCTGCTAGCAGGATGCTTTGCTTATTACCAGACATGCTATGGATGGCAGCATCAATTGCCAGGAAAGTATTGAACAGTGAGACAAATGGCTGACCTTGTAATGGGCAGTGTTAGGGACTTGTTATGGACCATTTCCTCCATGAGTCAGGCACTTTGGCACCAGTCTGATCCCCTGTTGACACTGAAACAAAAGTGCCTGAGAACCAGAGCTGACCTTGCTGCTGGGCTGTTCCTGGAATAGGGCAGGGTCACTTGCTGAGATTGCTTGGAAGCTTCTGTGTGCACAAAGCAGTTGCTGTAGCCTTCGCCAGACCCCAAAAGTTTGATTCTTACATAAGGATGATGAATATTAATAATTAAAAAGTAATCATAATGTGCATTATAAAGGATAAGGTTGCCAAATGGCAGAGCAGTAGTGGTTATGTCATTGAAGACCTTCTAAAGCTTCCTGGGTGCTTAGTTTTTTCAAGTTTCTATGGGTCTGGAGTCCCAAATTATTTAATTGGCACCAAAGCATGCAGGGTGTGCTGGAGTCCTGGTCATTCAGTGTGTCGGAGCCTAGCTTGGGCTTCCTGAGTTACAAAGGTTTCCCTCCAGTTGAAAATGGGACCTGGAGAGGAGACAGTGGGACTTAGCACTTGCCCTGACATTAAGTTGGGATGTGGCCAGAGTATACATCCAGAGGAGCTGGAAAAATTTCCCAGACACCATAGTTTAGAATTGCCCATGTAAACACTGTCTGCTTTTTCTGATTTATTTGATGGTGTCACCTGGATAAACTTCTACAATGCTAGGCAGTACCTCTGAAACTCAATCTCAAATAGGGAATACTCACATCCCAGTTGTAGGCATTTGATTTGAGTACTTCAATCATCAACTTAGATGATCTGTATCAACTCACTGGACTCTCCAGAGGCAGTTCAGAACCTCTGAATTTACCACTTCTAAAGGGTAGGGGTTTTGTACGTGCCTTTTTCTAAATCTGAAACAATGTAATAATGCTCTTTAGCTGCATTGTAGGAGTCTTTTAAGAACTCACTCAGTGACAGTTATGAGTGACCTGGGACAAAAATGAAAAACCATCTTCGCTCCTACCACAGCTGACTGTATTGCAGCCAGATGGAGGAGAATTTGTTAACTGTGTCTCAACAAGAAGAGCATTAGGTTCCACGGTGGTTTGATGTTAGAAGGAGCAAAGCACAAGGTGAAATTAGTATCAGAGATGATGAGGATGTTGACTTTGAACATGTGCAACAGAGTAGAGATGGTAATTTTCTTGTGGTTGCATAATGCTGTGTTGGAAATGAGACCTTCTGTCTGGTTGAGATCACTCAGTTTCTGCGTTAAGAGATGAAATCTTATGCAACTTCTGACCAGCTTGAAAGGTTTCTTGAAGCATTGAACATCTTTTCAATCTGGGTCTCATATGGAGCATGGCTCAGTGAAACATCCATCTGGAAAGGGATCTTGGGTTGTCTCTGCATGTACACGCGCTTCTTGGCTAAAATGCCCTGGGTTTGTTTGTATTTGCCTGAACTTCATGTAGAAGTTCCAGATGCATCCATGATTTTGTTAGTAAAAGAGCTAAAACCAGTTTATGAACAGAAGGCATCCTCTCCTCCTGTCATGATTATTTTTAATACATCAATAAAGATGATAGGAAGTTTTTCTAGAAAACATGGTTTTCATTCACTGAAGCTCATTCTAACAGTAACTTCTTCAAAAGAAAAAAAGATAGTTTGGTTTTGTTGGGTGCAGTCATCAAATCATTACCATAAAAAGGATAAAGCAGCAGTGAAATGGAAATAATTTAAATGAAACATTTAAAGATTTATCTTGTATCTGATTTATTACTGTTTGTCTGCTTCTTTTCTAACTCAAATCTATGGTAGACTGCAAAAAATTGAAAGCTATTCTTCTTTCTTCACTTTCTAGAAGTCTGTATGCTAGGCAAAACTTATAGGTGGTACATGCACAAATTGTTAATGGTTTAGCATCCTATTTGATTTTAAAGACTCCATCAGGAGACAAACCAGAAATAGTCAATCATGAAATCACGGTTTTATATGTAAATTACCTACCAGATTCCCTCAAAAAAAAAGGCTTAATCCCATGCCCATATCCGTGTATATCCAAAGTACATAACTTTTCCTTTAAACCTATATAAGGTCATTGCATTTTTTCAATGCATCTTTAATTGATTGAAATTATGGAAGTACGACAGTGATTCCTCCTTTAGGAAAGTATGTTGCTTTGTGTTAATCGTACTTGGTTGCAGGGAGAAGAGTGGGTGTGACTTTTTAAATTAAGCAGCCACAGAGAAAAACACTTGGTGATTTTCTTCAAGTAAGTTAATGTTTTGAGAATTATTTTCATTTGAAAGCAAGCAGTCTTGAGATCTGGGTTGGAGAAGGAGGAGAGATGTTTTATTTTTATTCTCATTTAGTGCTCCAGCCTCTTCTTTGCCATTTTTGTTTCACTGAAAAAAATAATTAACTTAATTGAGTTCTTTTGGAAATAGTAACAGAAGGATGACAGACGCGTTTGTTGCCCCTCTCCCTAATGAGGGAACATTGTCTCATTCAATAGCTGCCCAGTGCCGTGCACAAATGGAAGGAGTACAGTGGTGGTCCTACTCCTTCTGCCTTTTAATGAACAGAAAACATCCCTCCTCTTCATCAACAGTCTATATATAAAAGCTGCAAAGATGGTCGTGCTGGTCCCCTGCTGGGGGTGGCAAGGACCGTCTCTCTGGTGCCTGTTCTCTACCCTTCCAGATTGAACAACTTTTCGTAGGACAGCATTCACTGGGAAAAATAACTGAGATGAAAAAATAAAAAGGGGAGAGGGGGATGTTTCCATCTGGAGGCAGGAGGCGGATGCCTCAATCCTCCTGTGCCCCCACCATCTTTGAGCAGCAGGCAGTTGGTGTCACCCCCTCCAGTCGTGCCTTTTTTTAGCTGTGTGTATTTACAGTTGCAAGCTCTTTGTCGGGCTTTTACTGTGTCTTTACACAGTAACGTGCGTGTTGGCTACTGATTTGTCTGGACCTCCATGTACAACTTGTCCGTGAGTAGTAATTCTGTACACCTGAGTAAAAAGGATCACTGGGAACAGGCGGTTCACTTGGAGGGATACATCCAGTGACTTTGTGCAGTGACCTTAGACAGAAGACTGAATCTCTCAGGCATTTAGTCTTTTTACTTACATGGAACATCCTTTTTAAAAAAGTAATTTTTCAGTTAATCTCAAAGCTGAAACTGAGGTCACATATTTTGCTCTCCCTGACTAATCACAGACATTCAAGAAGACAACGTAGAAGTTGGGAATTGGTGCAAGGGAGTTCTTTGTGGCACATCACTCCCCAGGGGTTCAGACATACCCCTTCTCGTCCTCCTTATTCTCCTCCTGCTCCTCCTGATTGCAGTTGAATGGCTCAGTTGCCTACGTTGGGGCAGCAGTGCAGGCTTGGGCAAAGGAAACTCTTCTCCATCAAGCCTCACACAAACCTCCACAGGTTCAAGTTTATCTCATCATTTATGCTTTCAGCCTGGATGTTCAGAACATCTGCTGTCCTGTCCACAGGCATGAAAAAAACCAGAATTTATGTATTTTAGTCAATTTGATTTAAAGGGGTAAGAGTTATTGTGAGGTAAGGAGGTATCAGCTGTTCTTCCTTGTGGAGGGAGAACCACCGTATGACCACAGTAGACTGTTTTTGGCAAGCACAGCTGAGGTGAAGTAATGTGCGTATTTCCTGTGAAACATGGGGGATCAGCCATGAAAAATGCCAAGCAGCTCTGCAAGGGGAAGACATGCTTGACTTTTCTCACCGCTGAGCCCCATATCCCCAGGGTGCTTCAGCTCCTGAGACTTTGGTTTACCACACCAGCCCTGTGCAGCAAAGCACAGACACACATGCTTGATGTTAAACCTACTCCTAAGTCTTATATAACTCATTAAATACAAGCATATGCGTTTAAATGCTCTCCTAAGTGACACCCTCACAGCACGTGCCAGCAAGCACGTATTTAATTTCATGCATTTGACGAAATGTTGATTTTGTTTTATTTATTTTTGTGCCTGGTGAGAAGGAAAAGGGGTGGGTTTTTATTCACGTTTTCTGCCACTTTCTGGAAGTGTTGAAAAAGGACTCTGCACCATCAGTTAGAAGCTTTCCTACTTACTAAATCTAATTACAGTTTTTAAAAATCAATGGTGATTTCTAAATGAGCATGGTATGTAATAAATTAGGTTATTTTCATGACAGCTTGTATCTTTAATATCTGGCTACAAAATAAGAGGTGTTAACGATTGGGCATGATGTGTAAAAGAAAATGCATCATTCCCAGTGCCCAGTATACCTTTGGCAGTGAGTTACATTTATGCATTAGAGAAGGAACATGTATTCTTGCAAACAAGATGCTACCATACAGTCCCACCTCAGCAGGAAACATCCTGGCTTTGCTGAAGTGTTGCATGAGCATGGTTTTACTGGAGCAGGGGAGGATTTTGAGATTTCTCACATGCTTTTCTTCCCAGTTAACACCAGCTTCCCCCTTGCACGAGGTGTGTAGTTTCCCCATTTAGATTGGGTTGATCATTGCAGACTTTGTTCAGCAAAGCTTTTAAGCATATTTTTAACTTTGGTGTGAATGTGCTTTGATGCTTGTGGATTCATTGCTGTCCTATCTGCTCCTCTAATTTGAAGCAAGATAAAACTATTGCTGAAGCAGGACAACTACCATGCTTCAGATGTATCTGGGTTTGGCACTCCAGGGAGTGTGTGTGGACCTGCTCAGCATTTGCTGCCCAGTTGTGCTGCATGTGAGTGGTAAATCTGGCATGTTCAAAACACCTCCTGGTAGTTTTCTGTCCTGGAAATCCCGTGCAGGAGTGTTAGATGCATGAAACTCAGCTGTTGAAATTTCTGATCTGCAAATGAATGGCAGTAGGTCCTGTAAGAGTTGAGTGGAAAGCATGGTGTGTTAGATCTCACTGCTGGTAAGTCCTCTTTAATATTTATATCAGTGGCAGAGGAAGGAAACTTTGGCCTAATTGCTGGATGCTAGGTATGAACTGGCAGCATGCCTGTAACTGGGAGTAAATGTGTTAAATTTACATCATAAACTGGTACAGTTTTAACAAGAATCATAGTGTTAGTCATCAGGCAGCTGAAAAAGGCCACTAACCAAAGTCCGTGTAGCCTTTAACAAATGTTAGAAACATCCCTGTAAAGCATCCAACCTTTCTACTGGGAATCTTGCCGGCAGAGCTGATGGTATTTTATAAAGGGTGTGAGTGTGATATGTGAATGTGTCAGGTCTGGTCCTTTAAATATTCTATGTAACGTACATCTGAAATAGCTTCAAAACAAGTCAGTGCAGGTGAAACTTGTGTGAGGGGAAGACTGGGACACCAGGGAAGGACTCAGAGGAGCCTGCAAGGGCTTGAGTATATGTGGTTTGGGACCTGTGGTACTTCAATACGCAAGACCACATGAGAGGGTGCCCATTCATTCATCTGGGACACTCAAGGAGAGGTTTGGGTTTATCATGTATCTGAAAATTCTGGGTTTGAGGTCTCCGCCAGAGCTTTGGTGTTAATCTAATATAAAATATTTTTCTTAAAATAACATACTGGTATCTAGAAAAGGCAGGAAGAACAACAAAGGAAAAGTGAGACCTTTTTTTGACAGTATCACAGTGATAATAGATCTTAAATTAATACAAACGGGCCAGTTTGTATCAGCAGTGGTTTTGGCCTTGGGTCTTCATGGGGAAAGATGGAATCCTTCCACTTCCTAAAAGTTATATTACTGGATTAGTGAGATTGTTGCCTTTATCTTTTAAAATCATGTCTGCCAGGTCTGGAAAGGAACCCACCTTTTATCATTTGGTATGAATGTGCAAGGGGGTTGGTGAACCATGATGGGACCTGACTGAAAGTGCTCTTTACCTAGAAAGGTTTCTGAGGACTGTGAAGTACCAGACAACATAATTGTTATTATTTTTTAACTGGTTAATAGATGAACTGGAAAACTTTAGGCTAGTTTAGTTAACTTCCGCTGTTACGACAGGAAGCTTCTTGAAAGCTTTCTCAAGTAATGTGGTAAGAAAACACCTGGAAAAGTATAGTTTCGCTGTGGACAAGCAGGATGAGTGCTGGATAGGGGAGGTCAGGCTCAGCCTGCTTTCTTGAGACACTAAGATATTAGGGCCACGGCAGAGGAAAGTACCTTTTGTAGAAGAACTTCACATAGGCCTTATGGTGGTGGGGGAAGGAAGAAGGCAGGTTTTGGAAAAGGTCTGCACGGATGAGCAGTAGCAGAGGAGCAGCTGCTGGAAACTGGCCTCATGCCAGTAAAAGGTCATTGTAGATGGAAAATTCAGATTTGAGAGGAGTCAATGGCATGGAGCCCTATGGAACAGCTCTGCTCATCCTCACCAGCTGGTGAGGCAGCAGGATGTGGTGGGATGTGTAGCAGGGCTACCAGCCCCCCAGACCTCCAGCAGCTATGGCCCTGGTGGCCCTACAGCTGGGAGTCCATCATACACGTGGGACTGGCCATGCCTCCCCCCAGGCTGTGTGATTGGTACTGAAAAGTACATTCAGTGGTAGTAGGAGATGTTCTCTCCAGGTATCATTGCCTTTATTAAAACAGTGTAAATAGTCAAGATTCTGTTTATTTATTTAGCTTGTTTTAGGGGCAGAGGGGGCAAAGCTTCAAATTGAAGCAGCGTTAAAACTCTCCTGTTTATTTTTTTGCCATTCCACAATGAGAAATATAAGGTGGCTGTGATGTCTTGCACTCAAAATCTATACTGGTACAAATGCATGCAATTGCAGATATTCATCTCTTTTGGACACAGGAGGAAACTTGTCTTGCTCATTATTAAAGGTCATTCTCCATACTCTGACTAATAACAAAATATTAATTAGAGTAACTCATATAATCCTCTTTTATCCTTGAGAGTCTTCTTAAATCTGCAGAACCTTGCAGACTTACTGCCAAATTCTAGTGAGTGCAAAAGATGCCTTGGATTTGTGGTGGTGATCATTTCTTGTGCTGTAAGAGAATGGAATTATCAAAATGCACAAGCAGCATCTGACGCTAATTGGCTGAAATACAGTTCTATTGAGAATTAAACAGAAGAGAAATTCACTGCTGGAGACTCCTTGTCTTTAAGATTGATGGTACATGGGACAACGGTCTTAAAGTTCATTATTTAAAGTTCACTGGAGCCTGCTGACAGGGGAGGCCATTTTGATGAAATGTACTCTTCACGTGGGATTTCCAGGTTTCCCAAACGGGGCTTGGGCTTTAGAGAAGAGTGTGTTAATAGAAGGTAGATCTTTTGGGTTTCCTGTATGTTCTCTGTAAAGCCTAGCAAATCTGTGCTGCTGCCTCATGTTCTCAGATTCAGAGATGCAGGTATAGACAGGTGCTTAATACACTCTGTTTAAAAGATGACATTTCGATTCCTATTTGGAAGCAAAAAACACTGTGAAGCTTATTAGTGCTCAATTAACATAATATATTGCAGTTGTTATGCTCAGAATGATACCAGACATCCCCCATTGGAGGGAGTAAATTAGATCCTGATAACTGGCATTTAAACAAAACTGGAAACCAGCACCTAATAATGGGCAGTAAAAATACAGAATACCTTTTTTCCTCTTCTGAATTCAGTCAAGTCCGGTTGCAAGTGAAGAATAAACCTCAGATTTCCATCTTTTCATAAGACTAAGTAAAAAACCAAAGAAAACCTTAGGATGAAATAATCAGTATACTTAATGTGGTTTGCTGTCAGTACAGAGTTTAGAGAGAAGGGGGAAGGTTTTATAGTCCTCAACTTAGCACTTGATGGACATTTACGGACTTTATCAGACATTACTTCCCAGGTCCTGCTCTCATTTTGTTATAAGACAAGGATAATCATTTTTCAGTCCACTACAGTCTCCTAGACCTCTTAGTATGATCTTTTACTGCTAGCACAGGAAAAAAAGGTGTTTCAGCTAAAGCTTAAGGCAGAATCTCCTACATGCTGTTCTCTACAGCATGATGAGGGAAAAGTCCAGTGTTATATTAGTGCTGCAGAATGCAAAATCTAATGGCTGCTGTATTGTCCACAAGTCATTATGATTTTCAGGCTTCTGGACAGAGCTTGGAAATATTTTGGTGTTGTAATTAACAGTTGAAGTGAAAATCTTTATGTATTTTTTTTAACATTATCCCCAAATCACATTCTTTTAAACCAAATAATTTTTACAAATGCAGGAAATGTTAAGATACTAAAGTAAATTGCATTTAATTGGTTCTTCCCTGTAACTAAAAGAGAGGGTGCCATGGCAAGATGCCAAAGCTATGTATGTAGAATGATGTGCTCTGTAGGCCCAGCTCACAGCAGCAAAAACTCAGGTTGAGAACAACCTGTTGCTTCCCTTAGAGAACAGTTGGGTGAGAGGTTTTCTTCTTGCTTCAGCAGTGCCTCTCAAGTAAGAACATCAGACATAGAAAATTTTGGAGAACTATCCTAGATTTAAAATTTAGTCCTTTCTAGTAAATGTCAGCTGGAAAAATTGTCAGTTGGAAAACTGGAAAGTATACAAGGAAAGAAAGCTAAGTTGCAAGACCTGTTAAAGACATGGGGATTTACGAAGCAGGAAAAATAGTAATGGGTCGGGGTATATTTAGTTATTTTCATCACACATAAAACCCAACTAAAATAACTTAAAAAATAGGTTATTTCATGTCTAATGTGAAGTAATTATGACAAATAGGGGGCAGGGAGGAGCTGCCTTCATGGGCCAGTCATGACCACACTCTGCTGTGTACCACACTTTTTGCACATCCTTGCCCACTGCACATTCATATTCAGCAAGATGCTTGAGGCCATGCTTATGTCCATTAAATCCCACTTAAGCATATAACTCAGTATTTTATTTAATAGAACCTTTTGCTGTATTGAGGCAGTTGGTACCAGTCAGCCTTTAGTCTGATTTGCTGCCATGCACCCCACCCTCAAGGCTGTGTACGCTCAGCAGAGCCAATCCCCTTTGCTGTGCAGAAGCATCACAGGGTGTTGAAGGCTTGATTAGTGTTTGTGAAGTGATCTGAAATCTGTGGAAGAAAGTTGTTGCAGGAAGGCAAAATATTACAGAATACGTCTGTTCTGGTGTACTTGTTAATAGGTTCTGTGATCCCTTGGAGATGGAAAGTGTTACATAAATGTGAAATTTTAATTATTTCATGTAGCATTACTCATGCAAAGGTGCTGCAGACCTACTTCTATCCGATTAACATCTGTGCTGTTTAATTTCAAATATGTTTAAATATTGTTACTGGACAAATAGAAACTACAGATAAATTGAAACTACAGACAAATCCTAATTTGTTTCATATTTGTGGTAAAAAACCATTTTTATTTTTATGTAACTTAATAAAGATTATGTGCATGTATTAATTATGAATAAAACTGTACAATAGAATGGGTCATAAGTGTCCGGTATTTCAGCAATTAAAATAACAAAGCACAATGGAAAGAAACATAAATAAATTGAGACCCATTTTAATTAATATCAGCCTCTTTTGAAACATGTCATGCAGGTCTAAGAGTGGTGCTGCTGATGTCCATTGCAGTTTAATAGCCTCTTTTGTGTGGTTCCAATTTGCATGAGATTTACTTGGGAGTTGATTCTTCTCCAGCCCTGCTAGCTGCTATTTTGGGAAGACAAAAGGGACCAAGTATGGTGCTGTAGCTCAAGCTAAGGGCAGGATTTCAAGAGCTGAACCCCAACAGGCTTTGTGTGGCTGTCAGGCTTTGTTTTCCTGAGCTGCTCTTGTCCGAATGCTGAGTTTGTGAGCTTTCTATCTTACAGAATAGAAATAATAATATTTCAATTATTATTTCAAAAAAGAGAATCAAGAGAAAGTCCAATTTTCATTGGATCCCAGGCATTAATAATCTTTTAATGCTTTCTGCAAGTTCTGAAGGTGGAGAAATGCAGCTTCTTTAGAGCATATAAAGCACAAATTGATGTTTCTATGAGCTCTTTACTCCTGCCCTAGCAGCTATGTTCCCAGTGCAAGGAAATGGGCAGTGGCTGAACCCTGCTGGGGTGGCTCTTTCCCTACTTGGGAACCCAGCTTCCTCCCCAGGGTTCTGCAGAAAGGGTTTGAAGTGTGTTGGATAGGAAGCAAGGGCATATAAGGGACATGAATTTAGTAAGGAAGGTGTGATTGTGTATTTGGCATGCTGCAGTGTGACCATAGCCCACAGGGCAGGCTAGAGGAAAGGCTGTAACACTGAGAAATCGGCACTGAATTATGCTCATGGACTTTCTAACACCAAGGTTTTGCGATCTGGAGTGAGCGAAGAGGGCATTGAACCACCCAAGGCTCCTCTGCCTCATCAGCTGTTTGCTTTGTGCTGCAGGTCCTAGCATCACCTTATTGAAGTGGCTCCTCATGGGCAGCTCAATAAATTTTATTTCCATGGGAGCTGCAGTTTTCTGGGTGTTTAGCATTATCACTGGCTGAAGCTAACCTCTTATGTAAGTGTGAACACGGCTATGTGTGCATGTAACACCAACTTAACAAGCCTGCGAAGGGGTGCAGGTACAGTACCAGTAACGTCAAGGGCACCATTGAACAGAAGATCAAAGGTGGGAAATGTAGTTTACACCATAGCCCTTGGCATCTCTATTGAGATTGTAAAGGTGCAGCAGTTTTGATGGTAAAGTGATTTTTGTGATAAAAAGATCTATTTAGCAGCATCAGCACAAAAAGACTGCAAATTTGAAACGACTGAAGAGGTAAAATCTAAATAAACACAAAGAAAACTCAACTGAAAAATTGAGGGTGCTGTGATAGGGTCTCTCTGCAGTCTTTAAATTAGCAATATAACTGGCATCATCTGAGTCTGTAGGAGAGGCCAATCCTGCATGGTCCAGATTCCTGTAGGAAGCAGAGCGTTGGTGGGAACTGAGATGACAGAGCTTCTGGCAGGATGAGTCCAGGAGCTGGCATGTTTCACAAGTGGCTCTTTTGCTGTTAGCAACCAGCTCTTGCTTGATGAGTAGCAAAATGAAATGAGTGATGTGCTTTTTTGGTTCAAGGAAGAGTTCTAAAATGTAATGGAGAGCTGCCAGTATAGGAGCAGCACTCCTCCCTTGCTTTGCTTTTTATGTGCAATGAAGATGAAGGCATTGCCTTCAAATAGTCTCCTACACTGGACAAACAGGAGATGAAAGGGAAAAAAAAAAGTGGGAAAACAGTTCTGGTTTATACCATGGCGAAAGCACTGTACAAGAATAGCCTCTGTAAAATGTGTTGTGATAGGAAATCAATTTTGAATTACACTATGTGATGCATACTGTATTTTCCATCCTTCAGTATAATGAGCAAGAACACCCTTACATAATGATGGCTTTTTAAGAGATTGCCTTTGGCTGAATTTATTGCCAGACTGATCCATCCCATGGCATTTAAACTTTATAATGCTACAAAATGTGCAAGCTGGCTGAAGTTGTGGGAGGATGCTTGTAAAACTTCATGCCAGTGAGGGCTATCTTTCTTTTGCTCTTATGCCTTATTGATCTCCTGCACTGTGTGAAAGCCAACACAAATTGATGCCATAGATCTCTTGTAGGAGTTGTTTCACCTCTCTTTTGTTGTACTGCAGCAGCAGCAGCTATGCTGCTGTAACAGGAAAATGGGCTTGAAGTCCAATGTCCGTGTAGCATGTCCTGCATGTCTGTAGCAGCGAAGGCTGAATAGCTCGCATGGCTGAGCGTGCAAAGATGTTGACAGCTGTTAAAATATGTCTTTGCACAACACTGGTAGCTCATGCTATCTATGTGGAAATCTTGTATGATTTAGAAAGGTCTTACTGAAAGTTGTTGGCATGCAATGCCCACAATTCTACATTCCTTCTCAAGACATTTGCTCACATCTTCCAGTGTTAACCTTGTTTTGAGGCTCAGTAGTGGTTGAGTTGGGAGCAGAGAGGAAGACATGCTCATCTTCCAGGTATGTATTCTTCCTCAGCTAAGAATGCCAGAGAAGAAGCAGGTTGTAATAGTGGCTTTTAGCATGTAATGTCTGTCCCTTCCAAAGACTTTGCATGGGTGGATGGACAGGAGAATGGATAGATGGATATAATTTCATGGAAGCCAGATATTGCATGTGGATACTAACTTTCACAGGCTGGATTTGAACAAGACCGCTGAGGAGTGACACAGTGCAGGTGGTTGGTTGATACCTTCCAGCAGCTAAGCAAATGTACTTTTAGTTTAAATTGCACTGAATTGTCCTCATTGTTTTAAGGTGTATTCATAATTGACAAGACAGATGAGATTGTCACATTTTCTTTGGGTTTTTTTTCCAACTTTCTTTCTCAAATACTGTAGTGAAATCCCTTCTCTCTTCTTTTCTTTCTAGAAATTGGAGTAATATTTAATGAATATGAGCTCCCATTCAGCTTGAGTGACATTTTCAGGAATGCCCAAAATGAAGCTCAGTGATTTATTTACTTCTGTAAATTTTAGCTGGGAATTGCTGACCACCCAAAATTCACCCTGGAATGTCAGAATACTTCTCACTGAGTTGTTTTATAGCCCCACTTGGCTGCATGAGATGCTGGTTTCCTAAAAAGAGAAAAACTGAGCACCCAAATCCTGGTTTTATACAGTGAATTGAAAAGATAAACTAGAAATAGTTCGGAGTTTCCATATTGGAA
>JBCJKH010046502.1:11454-24371 GCA_039877255.1 Loriculus beryllinus | reverse complement strand
GTCCCTGCTTATGGCAAGGGGGTTGGAACTAGATGATCTTAAGGTCCTTTCCAACCCTAACTATTCTATGATTCTATGATTCTATAATATTCTCTAGGTCTTTGATTTGCAACCATGCAGAAGCAGAAAGAAACACAAGTATTCAGCCTGGCTCTTTCTTCTCAATTGGTGGCATACATATGGGACTGTCCTAATTATGCAGGAAGCAATAATACACCTGCAGAAGGCAGTCATCATTTGAAATCTAGCCCCATATAAAATGCAAGATGGAAAGGAAATCTGGTTTTTTTTAGTGAATTGGGACAATGTAGAACTTAAGTCGGAACAACTGCTCTTACATGTGCTGCTGCTGTTTGTCTTTCACAGGAATAAAATTTAATATTAATATGTTTATTACTACCTCATAAAGCCAAGCAGTATTTTAGAGTGGAGTGAATACCTTTGATGGATTGCTTTCCCCCATTGGAATGAAATCCCAGTGAAAACAATAACATGTTTAAGGAGTCCTTTGGGAGGCAGAGGATGACAGGGCTGGAAAGCATTGTGCTGTTTCACACCAGCCTTTAAAAAGAGGAAGTTTTCCAGCTGAGAGCTGGAAGCATAGGAAGGTGGATCCTGCTCTCAAGGCATTCAGGCAGCAGGGAATCTATCTGCACTTCCACCTGTGTGTTTTGCTCACAGTGAGGTGGTTCTGGGTTTTATTTTTCTGATGACAAAACCCCAGTGACTATATTTCTCTATCTCTCTGCTTGTAAAATTTAAGCATGGATACAGATCACTTTGAAGGTATGAACGGTAGCTTCATTGACTTGTAATGGACACTGGCTCTTCATCGTTCTTGTTCTCTTCAAAACATTTTGATATCTTCAAATGAAAAGTGCTAAAAAGGTGAACAGATTTTTCCCTCCTGTGCCTACCAGAATGAACTTGTTTTTGATTGTGATTTGAGGAGTTGTTTCTGTACCATTTGGTAGATTCGTCATTGCAATCTGTTCCTATCTATACGGAAATATAGGTAATTTGATTAAACCCCCCCAACAAACACAAATAACCTTCACTGGTAGTCATCAAAGGTGTTAACAAATAGAGCACAAAAATATTACATAAACTGTCTCAAATATTACAACTCCCACAAGATAAGCTTCATTATCAGGATTGACCTGTCTGGCTGTGTGTTGAAATTTTTATGGAATTATAGCAATATCCTGAGCAAGGATTACACAGGGAAAACAGCTTAAATTACCTGGAGATTTAAAGATCTGCTGCCCTCCCCCCCCCCTCCCCCAAACTCCCCAAACCAAAACCAATAAAACAACCCAACCCAAAAAACAACAACAGAAAAACAACAACCAGACCCCCGAATCGACTGTTGCAATATTCATGGTGTTGGTAACTTTATAACAGGAGAAACTGTGATTAAAAGGTTGGGCTTGGAGGCAGCAGCAGAACCTGATAGTAGTCTTAAGATCTAGGACACCCCTGCATCTCTTCAATCTGGATCTCTTACCTGTTACGTGTTAGGAAAGGGATTTTTGTGCAACAGACACCAAAGGAATACCCCAAAACTAGTGTAGGGTGGTGAGCTATCTCGCCCTGGCCCTTGCTGAAGGTCAGCTTTGGTTGTGATGTTTTCATTCGTATCTCCTGCACTCTCTTATGAAGTCACTTTTCTGTTCAGCCTCCCAGAGATGTACCTCTCTTCAGCAAATCTCTATAGTGTAGAAGTTAAAAATGAAAATCTCGGTGGTCCTGTCCTCCATCTGTTCATTGCAGAGCTATAGTTGTCATTTGCTGCTTCATTATGTTAAAACTGCAGAACTGGACACGCTGCTGGAGAGGAAAGTAATTTGAAAGTGCTGTCGTTCTAGGTGGTGAGTCCTTATGTCCATTAAAGTCAGTGGGAGTTGACAGCACTTAGCACCTCATAGGAGGAATTTAACATCCCTGAGGGTTTGAGTTGTACATTACACAACCCCTCAGAGAGGGATTCTGTCATGATTTATTTATCCTTGAATCTCCCAAATCGCCCATGGTGCTGTATAAATGACAACATGCTTCTGGAAATGCCATTCACAGCCTTGCTTAGCTGACCCACTTATCTTAAACATCTTAAACTTCTTTGCTGCTGTTAGGCTTGAGGGTGCAGTGTTTGGGCTCTCAGGATGCTAAGCAGGGTGGTGCTGCTGGAGATCTAAGGCACCCAGCCCAGCAGCAGCTCCTTTAGCATCACCCTACAAAGTGGCATAGGCCCAGGGGCCCTGCCTGCCGCAGAGCATGTAAGTGCCTCACATATTGTTAAAAGTTTAGCTGGAAACTAGTTTATCAAAGAAGTGACCTGCAGGCACTGAAGAACAAAGGATTTAGGACAGTGTTTCTCCTGCTTGCAGCCTATGGTAGCGTGTCACTAAGTGGTTATGTGGGCTTTGCCCTGAGAGGTTGGGTTGCCTCTGGTGATCCTCACAAGGATCCATCACTGCTCCTTTCCGTGAGCCTGAACAAGCAGACATGTCCCCAGGTAGGAGCACGTGAGACCCACTGTCTAGACTTGGAGGAGGAAAAAAAAAAGATGAATCTGGCATCTGTTCTGTGTCAGATGCCCCCCTTATCCTGCTGCTCAGCACGTTGACTGAATTACAGATCTACTGTAGAGAATGCAGGTTCCCCTTTTAACACAGCCCGATTGAGGCAGATTTAGAGGGTTAATTTGCTAGCTCCTCCAGGCAGAAAGGTCAAATATTCCTTTGTTCATAGCATTTGGGTCCACAGTGAGCACAGAAACCCTCAGAGCAGCACTGATAGCACACAGGGTGGTGAGGCAGGACAGTAGTCCTGTAGGAACTGGTGTGTGTGTCTGTGGAATTGTGTGTGATGCATTTTTGGGTTTTGTGTTTTCATATTGACTGCAGCTTGTACTGACTACAGGGGCAGGATTTCAGGCTCAGGTCTCTGCAGGTTGAGGTGACTGTAAGCTCTCAGTTAAGCATGGTAGTTTATATTACAACCCCGGCAGATTTAGTGCTGTCATTAGAGTAAATTTGGCTGCTGTTTGCCTACTCTCAGCTCAAGACAGGGCTACCCTGTGGCTTGCAGCACAGCAGTGAATGCAGCCGCTCAGGAAGCACTTGTTTTGCACTTTTTTTTTTTTGACATTTTTCATTCCCCAGTTTGAGATTTCCTGGCCCTTTGTTAATTCAATTTTTTTTTTTTTATTTTACACTCTGCTGGTTTGTCCTCCAGGGCTGTGTGGAGGCTGAGCAGAAGTGCGGTTTTCTCCCAGCCGTACCAGCTCCACCATTTCAGCAATGGTGGGAACTCCATAAAAGCTTTTATGCAGAGATTACAAGAGGATTGCTCCATACTAAAGTGTTTTCTGATCAATGACTATCAAGGTCAGCTATTACTGCATAGAAGCTTCAGGTCTACGTGTTAAATGAAAGAATATTCTAAGCATGCAATTTTGGAAGTGCTGTGGATGGGGTATGTACAGTCCTCTGGCGGAAAAAGCTTCCAGTCTAATTCAGAAATACTTACATCTGGTTTTCAGTTGTTTTGCAGCTTTCTTTTTTTTTTTCCCCTCTTATTTGCATGTTCATCACCATGAGAATCTAAAATCCAAAGGTCACTTCTGTGGTCAAATGATTTTTTTGTCTCATGTGAAGCAGTTTTGCTGCTAAATGCGTTATCTGCTGTGGGAGACAGAGCTGACAGGCTCTGGGCTGGGAGTTTGACTGTTAAATCCCACCGACAAGGTTGTTGATGACTTTGACAGATAGCATGGCTTTTATGTTATGGCTCAGCTTCACATTCAGATTTTCTTAACCTCATAATATTGAAATCTTCTCATAAGGAGATGCTTTGACAAGCTGAAATATTATTTCAGTGACTGTCTGCCACACACACCTGCTTATCGAAAATAAATCCTTTTGGCTCTCTCTGTAATTATGCAGTTGGACAAGGAGGCCCAAAAGCTGCATGGGACATCAGAAGTTGATGAGCAAGCCTCTTGCTCTGGGTTTTTTTGAGGCTTGACTTTGACGTTATTCTAGGAGGGAAGTCAGGACCACACAGATCCTGTGGGTGATGTGATACCCAATGTGTAAGTGCAGAAAAAGGGCCTGGGGTTTACCCATTATGGGTTGTATACCTTCCCCTCCGTGCTGAAGAGCCCTGAATAGCAAGAGCTTTTCTTCATTATGCAAAGGGATGGGTTCATCCATGAATTTTGGAGACACTTGTCCCCCAGAGCCTGGCAGCCATCTCTTGCACAATCCTTCTTCTCCTCCAATGGCCATTTCAGTTCCATGGCTGGTGGCTCTCACCCGCAGCATCCTGCAAATGCCCTCTTTGCTGCAGCATCTGCAGTGCCACACACAGGGGTGGGTGGTCTTCCAAGGGTCTGAACGGTACATACTGGAAAAGCAACACAATGAGACCCAGGGGAAACCATCGAAGTGTGGGAACTTGTCCATGAAAATATCTGGGAGAGGTGTCATGATGGCTGTCCAGGCCAGTCTTGCACAAAGTACCTTGAAGTTCATCTCTGCCTGTGCCATTACTTCCAAAGTATCTCACAGCCTCCTCCGGTCATTACTTTGTGTTGGATTTTGGCAAAAAGTAAAAAGGCTGCTTTTTCTGTTCTTTTTTCTGTGTAGGGGATACAAGTCTGTAAAATGCTGAGTTTTATTTAGGACTCACTTATGCCAGTGAATGAATTAGAGTTGCGGTAATGCAGCTGATTTATATGCATTGGATGCTGTAATGTAGAAAAATGCATAATATTATCCAGAGCAAAGACTGGTGCTTCAAAGTCTGAAAGGATCCCATGTTGGGGTTTATGTCCCCACCCAAACGCGGTGCAGGGTTGCACAGCCAGGTAGCAGCTCAGTGGTCTTTCCTTCCTTTTTCCCTCTAAAGTGTCAGCCCCTTGTGCTGCAAAGCCAGATGGCAGACTCTATGGCTCCATAGCCTTGCTCCCCAGTGAAGCCGTTTCCCTTCTGATGTGATCTCCCTTGTATTATGGGCCAGAGCCTCAGCTAGGACAAATCATAACAGCTCCCTGGATTTCACTGGAGTGATGTGAAATTACATCTGCTGACTCCAGCTGCTAAGGATCCAGCCGGCACCAAACGAAGAGCCCAGTGAAAACCTTAGCTCATTGAGATGGCTACAAAAATTCTGATAAATCTCAGATCCAAAAGCAAATCCGGCTGTGATGTCATTGCTCACCATCATACCAGTGCTTTAAAACCCGATGTTGTGAAAAATGCAGTGGAAGTGCTGGCTATGCCTGTGCAAAAACCTGTCCAAACCCAGGGCCTCACAAGTCTGTGCAGACATACCTGGAATCAAAAATCTAGCCAAATGGCTTTTCACCTCATGCCTTTGCTGGTTACTGCTGGCTTCCTTTGGCAGGCACCAGCTGGCACTTTGCCTTTTGCCTGAGTTGGTTTTGGTGAGCAACACTTTACCTCCATGCTGTAGGTGGACAGCCAGTTATGATGAGTTTACTCCTGTTTAACTGGTGAAACACTCAACTGGGAGAAAAGTGCCAGTCTATTTGGTTGGAATGGTACCGTTTGTCGTGCTGCGCCATTTCTGATGTAAAATCCACGAGTACCCTCACACCTGCAGGAAAGACCATGGGAAACATCTTCATGCAGGGTTTTGGAAGATGCCCACCAAGCTGCAAATGAAGGGCTCCAGTGGATTTTAGTATGACTTTTGTCCCAAAGCATCCAGGGTTTCTGGCAGCAGGCTTCTTCCAGCATCACACTTTATATATATACATAAATATATGTATTGGATCTCACTTAGTCGTGAGTGTTTTTCTTTTACAGGAAGGAGGAGATGCACAGAAAGGAAATGTAATGGCTGCACATAGGAAAAATGTTACTTTCTTTGGCTTTAAGAGTTTAGTTCATACTAACCTCAGGAATATTCATCCTCCCACAGGGAGAGTCAGGTTTTGTCTGGGTATCATGTCATCTGTCCACATTTATTTTGGATCCAGAAGAAGTTATTAAAAGTGATTGAAAAATCAGGCTTTGAAACAGTTGGTATAGAAGTGTAAGGCCTGTCTATCACCTTCCATCAAGGAAGTCTTGGCACCTATCTCTCCATCTGACAGTTCCCCTCATCCTGCTTCTGTGAAACAGACATGCTGGCTGCTTTGGTTGGGGAGCACAACCTAGTTGATACCAGCAGACATGCTGTGCTCACCATGTGATCTGTTGGCAAGTACCCTTTGTTAGAAAGTTAATCCTTTTAAAAGCGAATTACAGAGGCTGGAGGCTACCACTGTGCCCTGCAAAACATATTTATGTTGTCTGTTCTTCAGCATTGGCCTGTTTTTTGGTTGTGTTTCTGTTTTTTTGGTTTGGTTTTGTTCTTGTTGGGGGTTTTGTTGTTTTGGTTTGGTTGTTTTGTTTGGTTTTTGATTTTGGGGTTTTGTTTTTCTGTCACCAGTAATGCTTTCTTGGTCAGCATCCTGCACTGTCATCAAGGTGTCTGGGTTTAGTTCTTTCAGCTGCTTGTTTTTTTGGCATTATCCCCCCACACTTCTGTTCTTAAAAGTGAGTGACTCACCTGTTTTCTTGTTTCTTCATGTTTCTGCATCTAGTCTTCCCCTGTGTTGTTATTAGCATGCTAAAGTGTCACTTGCTAATCTAGCAAAACAGCCCTGTCCCAGAGAGGCATAGCCGTATGTCTGAGTGTCTTTTTGAATTTAGACCTGAATCCATGGCCTTTTACTGCTGTCCCTTGCCAAGAGAGAGCTGTTTCCAAACTAGCACTCCAGTCACAAACCCAGGGTCACTGCAGGATCAGTATGCAGCAAGTTTGGCAGCCCCAGGCTGTGATTAGGTTAGAGACTGGGATTCAGAGCTGTTAACTACACTGCTGAACAGCTCATAGGCAGCTGAACGACTGCAACATGGGAGCAAGCAAACTTGGGCTTGGTGCTGACACAGCCTTTCAATAACCAGGTGTCCTGGGAACAGAACACCTTTGTATACATGAATACATATACAGCTTCATATACAGTGAGGAAAATTAGACCATGTAAGTTACTTTCCCCCTACCTGATAAGTTATCACATATCTACACTGTCTTCTCCACTTGCTGTCATTCATTATAAAGATTCCTGCTGAAAACCAATTGATTTGTTCATCGTGGGTCTGTCTCCACTGTCACCTCCCTGTAGGATAAAAAGCAAGTCTGTCCACCTTGTCATCCTTCCTGTGCATGTGTGCTACTCTTTATTCAAGGTAGTGCTGGTAATTTTTCCCAGTGCTAAGACCAGGCTCAGGGAGCCCGTTGTTTCCCACTCTCTGTCTTAAGCCTGAGCTTGTCTACTCTCTTGTCTGTTCCTCATAGGGAGTTAAAGGGCTTCCACTATACAAGTCTTCTTCAGACTATTGCTCCTGCCTTGATGATCCTCCTGACCCTTCCAGAGTTTTGTCTGATTTTAATTGTTCATATTCCTTTTTTTGTTCACTTGACACAGTTGAGTGTTGCCTAGCATTTTCTTAATTTTTCATTTTCTGCCCCCGGGAAATTTCTCTCCATTTTTGGCACGTTTCCCTCATTCTCCCTGCAGAACATTGAGTCAAAGAAATCATTTAGTTTCCTAGCAATATCCGCCTCATCTGTCATCAAGAGATAAAATTACTAAAACAATGAACAAAAGGTTAAAAAAAACCTTGGATGTCTCCAACTGCCAGATTGTAGGTCCCTGCAGTCAAATACTGGTTGAGTATTTTCCTTGTATGCCTTCACATATGCCTCCTGCCCGCACCCTCTCCTATGCTGAAACATCTTGGTTTGATCCAATCCATCTTTCTTGTCTAGAGAACAGGGTGGAAATCTCTCCTGAAAGCATCACTTAGCTGATGGGGCAGCTGGGGAGTTTTGGGAGGATGTCTCTGTTGACTGTCATTTAAAGGAAGTAAGGAACAAGAAGAACTGGGTCTGCTTAGTGGAAAAAGAGGAAATTCTTGGTTTGTTCGTATTCATACTGTAAAGGAAGGTGTTCTTCTTGGCCAGCAGATTATACACAGCATAGTTATTATTAGTGCTGAGTAAAAGGATTTGCAAGTGATTATACCTGCTGTGTATGGGTACAGAAACTCATTTGGATGGCAGTGGTTTACACAGGCTTGATGTATGTAGTGAATGATTGATGGCTTCCTCTGGTTTGCCTTCTGAATCTTGAGGAAGTAGTTGTTAAATGTGGTGTGGTGCAGGTCCTTGTGGAACTGGGCATGGGAGAAGAGCGCCAGATCTGGGCTCTGTCATCTGTGGAAACCCGCAGGTCTTGGGGCAGTTACACTGGATTGCAAAAGATGTGCTTTCTTCTTACTGGGAATCTTTCAATCTTCAGAGATCTTCAGGTCTCTGAAAATTAACTGGCAGGTTTTTCACAAGCAGATGTTGTGTCTTAAGTTAGTAAATTTGAACAAAAACTTGTCTGAGTCATCTAAAATTTGTGCTGGGGAGAAGTTGTTCGAGAGAATGACGCTATCCAGTATGTTTCAGACAGCTGCCAAGCCGAGGCTTGCTTTTATCCCAGAAGTGGGAATTTCCAGCAATGTCTTAAACTGGATTGTTCATTTTCAGAGCTGTATGAAATTCTTTCCTGCTACTGCCATTGAAGGAAACAAATAAAGATAAGGCTTGTGTGTGTGTGTTTGCAGGTCATCTGCTTCCCTAGAGTGATCGTAGAATAAAGCTTTTGACAAAGCCAGACTGTGCAAGTTGGATGATTTTATTTTTGACTCTGTGCATTCAGATTTCCTTTATTATTGCATATGATAAAGGAAATAAAGGGGAAACCCCTCTAATTATGTCAGTTTTGAGAGTTCTGCTTTGAGCTTCTGGTAGTTTTGGTGGTTACTTTAAAGTCTGAATCCAAAAAATGTAGAAGTGTGTGATGGTTTTGTGGCATGTTAGTGCCAGCCAAAGCCACTGAGTCACCGTAGCAAGTGGAGAAAGTGTATTTCAGATATCTTTGTGGTTTGTGTTTGAGCTGTGGTTCAGTTTACATTCTTTGAAGATCTTCTCTGTGCTCCTCTGGATTTGGATTTTCTCTTTTTATGTTACCAGGAACTTTTTCTGATTGAGAAAAGGTCACGACCATATCCTTGCAATCCATTGCTTTCTGTATTGTTTAAGCACATGCTTAAATAACCCCACGGAGCAGAGAAATATTACTAAATCATGACCTTAATTTACAGACTAAGTAAACATTGGTATCTTGAAGTCAGAGGAAAGACTTCTGTCCAGTCACTGATTGTCCAGAAAGCATGTGTGTGGTCTAGCCTTTACAGATCATGGTTGTACTCTTGTTATGAATTTGCCAGAAGAATCAGTCTTTTTTAAAAAAGCATATTTTTCCAAACTGCTATGGGAGCAGTCCTAGACCACTTTCCTATCCCATAACTCAGGTTAGTAAAACACTGTGAGTTTGCTTTTCTCATTTTTAGCTTGATGACCTGCGATGAACAAAAACTGAGCAAAGTATTCCAGTTTATTTCCCATGTGCATTTTAATTCTGCATCTAATGCAGGTTACTCCATCAAATTATATTTTTCTTAAATCAAGAGTTGCTGCTTAATTTTTCCAGGTATTTCAGCTGTTTCAGGTTTGTTCTTTTAAATGCCCACTAAAGCATCAGAATGACAGTCAACATCTAGAAGCCTGTCTTATGGAAAATTCTGGCATTACCAAATTTGTTTTCTTTCAAAACTAGAATAAAGCAAACCTTGTTTGAACTTCCCTTTGGAACAGAATTTGTAAAGCTAGAGGTGAAGTACCACTCCTTCCACCAGAATTAAAACTGGCAGAAGGCTAAAAAAGGCTATGGGAATCAAAACCCGTCTATTGGCAGCACAGAGGGTACTCCACTGCTTTCTAAAAGACAAGGGAAGCAGAGGGATTGACCAAGAGCCTTGAATTTTAAATCCATCTCCATGGTGTGTGGTCATTATTGCTATTGTTTTGTTGCATTTAGCTTCAGTGTCCATCAAAGCCTACTCCCTGTCCCCACAATCATGGCAGATGGGGACAGGGACCTCTTTCTTTCCCCCTCTTTTTCTTATTTTTTAAGAGACAACTCCAGTGATCTGTAGTACACATCACCAGAAAAAAAAAAAATTACTCCTTTTATGTTTTTATTCAAAGGAATTGAGATTCTAAGGTGACATTTCTGGCGGTCTCTAATAAGCAGGTTTATAACATGCAATAGCATATGTATCCTCTAGTATAAAACCTCTACATCATGCTGGGCCCCACATGACTTCACACTGTAAATGTCATTAGTGCCCTTTATGTTAACAACCGTAATTGTTTTCAGTGATCTGTTGTGAATTGTTAACTGAGGACACTAGCTCTTAACAGGAGAAGTTGCACTAATTACCCAGTTTTCTCAGATTGGTTAAAATCTGTTGGCCTTTTGAAGTTTTTATGTGTGTATATAATCTTTTGTTAATGGTCTGTAGATCATTAATAGTGCATCCAGCTGTGCTAGCATCCTCTAACAGGGACTACAGACCTTAGTGATTACTACCAGTGCATTCCTGGGAAGAGATAGCCAGATGATAACATGACTGTGGCTACACTTTATGTTCCGAAGCTCCAGTAAAAAGATGACACTACAAGATCTCACAGCATTTGTGTGAACCCTTGTTAGCTTTGTATTATTTGGGATCTCGTTTCTTGGAATCTGGGATCCCATTATGCAAACACACTTCAGCCGTATATAATTTTTGCAGATTTGTAGAAGTGGTTGCAAAAAACCAGTGCTCTGAAGTGTCAAAAGTCCTTCTCTGGTCCTTTAAATGATGTCTCAGTTATTTGCAGCTAGTGGAATCCAGCTATAAAAATTCTTCTCTTAAGAAAAGTAAATTCTGCTGTAAACAATTTTGACATCTGTAAAGCAATATAGAATAACAGACGTCTTTAAAGTAATGTGACTCACAAATTTCTGGTTACTTGCAGCTCTTTCTTCTTTTCTTCTCAGAGATATGGTATGCAGAAAGCCAAAATAACTTGCTGCTGATCTGACCCTGCAAGATGCATTTTTGCAGTTTCAGGATGAGGGTCCTGACAAAAAAGCTATTTAAGCATGACTCTGAGCTTCACCTCCAGTGTTTGCTGGCTGTGGTGGCTTCAAGTTGATGTCATAGTTGGGTGCTGTTGTATGTGCATCTTTGTTTTCACTTATGTCATTACTCAGGTTATCGCTGTTGGCTTTCACATGTTTTTTGAGGGGGAGGAATTGCATGCTTTGGGGTCTCATATAGCGGAATATGTTGATCCTTCTAAAGGGCACTCACTATTATCAAACAGTTTCTGAGAGCTGATGGTAATTAACCAAGGCTCTGTCTATTCATACCAGTTCTTTGAAGTTATTACTGCAGGTTTTAGGTAGGTAGGATCAAAAAACAGAGAGAAATGTTTGTGAGACGCACTGATGAAGTGTAAACATTTGTCCTTGTGTCACAGAATTTCTGCCTAGGAAGAGGATTCAGGATGGTAGAGCCATTAACAGGTAAAAACATGATGACCAGTTCTCATTTCTTAAATACAGCTGGTAGGGGATTTTCTAATTTTTGGCTCCGTAGGTTGTGCCATTGCTCTGGACATGTCAGTGTAAGGTTGCCATGAGAGTGAGGGGATTTTGGCCAGAAGAGCAGGAAAAACAACTTTGGGGACAGTACATGTTTCTCTTGTTGAGCAGCTGCTAGAGGGAATCCCTCTACTGCCAGGTTCAGCATTTCCCCACCTTATGGTGATTTTGTCCTGCCATATTTAACCTGGCCATAAGGTCCCCTGAGCCGGGCTTGGAATGGTGATTTCGCTGTTCTCAGTGTCACTCCATGCTGCTCTGTGATGACAAATAGCAAAGCTGGCAGGAGATGCCTGGACCCAGGGAGAGCAATTCTCAAGCAACCATCCTAGGGTCAAGGGCTGCTGGAGGCTGGGGCAGGATCACAGAGAGAAGATGCCCAGCACGCAGGCACGTTCTGCTGGGCAGCAGTCTTCAACCAGCAGCCTGATGGTTGCAGGCAGGAAACAAGTCAAGGTTCAGGGGACTCTTCTGTTTTTAAAGTAATAGGGGAAAAAGCAGTTCTTTTTTTGGCAGAAATTTGGGTTATACGCAGTTTCCATCAGCCTGTGTTAAAAGAGCAATTGTGACTCCCTCGTACATGTTGCACAGATTTTTTTATTTTTTTTTTCCACAAAACCAAGAAGTTATGAATTCTGAAAGCATAAGACTTTGCTCTGCTTGTGTTTTGATTTATGTCTTCTCATGGTAAAGGAAGTAGTACTGCATGTATAGACATTTTGGAGATCAGACAAAGTTGTAGGGAAGGGGAAAGTGGGAGAACAGGAGGCCACTAAAGAAATTTGCCTGATGAGGCACCTAGAATGATTCCTGTTTCCTTGCAGAGGGCTGGGATAAAGTGTGCAGTACTGAAATGCAACAAAGCAGGTCCCAGATGTGTGTTCAGCAATGCAGAAAGAGGAGGCAGAAATGGCGAGCATAAATGTTGTTAAAGACGGGGGGAAAGGAAGATGTTTGGGTTTTCTGGGGAGAGAGGATTTTTTTTGGGCTTTGTTATGTTCTGGTGCTCTTTCAGCAGTGGGAATTATGAGGCTGCCTGGTACCACAGCAAGTCTATTGAGGACTCCAGTCTGAACCAGTACTTTAGCATTCATGATACATAGACAGAACTGCTGACAGTCCATTCAGGAGGGCAAGTGAAAAGGACAAAACTGCCCTATGTTCTGCTCAGCTGCACTGCTCCCTGTTTTGGACTAACAGAAAAATCGCCCTCCAACAATAAAAGGAAACTAACATCACAGTGTAAAGCCTGATACACACTAGCTGTGGATTTAACGAGCTTTGGTTGTAT